>JBAMJV010007108.1:0-57687 GCA_037951105.1 Echinarachnius parma
TATATAATGCAAAGAATAATCATAAATGATTGAGAAGGAAGAATAATAGGCGTAGCTTAATAAGCATTGTTCCTCCCTTTAATCCTCCAAATGAAAAAAGGCACTGGTCGAAAAATTGGTCTCCGCCAGGACTCGAACCCGGGTCTTCAGCTTGGAACGCTGACGCCTTAACCACTAGGCCACGGGGACCGTGTGATTGAAGGCAGATCCAAATTCAGGTCATTGGCAAGCCAATCTCTCGGCCCTTTGTACTCAATTAATTCATGGGGAGGGAGTTACAAACAATGCAAGCCGCCTGTACTTCAGCTGGATCACAAAGGGTGACCTGAATTTGGATCTGCCTTCAATCACACGGTCCCCGTGGCCTAGTGGTTAAGGCGTCAGCGTTCCATGCTGAAGACCCGGGTTCGAGTCCTGGCGGAGACCAATTTTTCGACCAGTGCCTTTTTTCATTTGGAGGATTAAAGGAGGAACAATGCTTATTAAGCTACGCCTATTATTCTTCCTTCTCAATCATTTATGATTATTCTTTGCATTATTTAAATATTGGAAGAAACCAAAGCTGTATGTATTAGTTCACTTTTCGCTTATATACATATATATGTATAGATAGATAGATAGATAGATAGATAGATAGATAGATAGATAGATAGATAGATAGATAGATAGATAGATAGATAGATAGATAGATAGATAGGTAGATAGATAGGTAGAATTTATTTCATCATTTAGTATGGCAGAAAGCTGTATGTATAAATTCCGCCGTACAAATGTATTCGATTTCGTAGTCGCCTGGTGTACGGCAGAAGGCGTATCTCGAGATACACTAATCTGCCAGACGATAGCACGACGATACTGGTCATAATAATTACACGTATCTCAAGATACACCCTTCTTCCCGACGATAGCACGACGATACCGCTTAAGATACGCCCAGTTGATATGTTATATTCTCATAAGATAGCATTACTATTATTATAATAAATCTTTTGTCTTTGTATTTCCTTCAGATATTGTCTTCATCAATTACTGTGGGATACGTGGCCCAGGACAACCTTTTTCATCACCATGGGGGATTTTATTGCGAAGTAAGTTATGTATTTACCATATAGGCGATACTCATGATTATGATGTCTTAACCCCGTGAAGACTGAAGGTTTGTGTTAGTGAGCGGTGTGTGTACTTGTACCAAACGTAAACACACCAAACGTAAACACACGTGACCGCCTAAACCGACTTGTGGCGTCCAAAATCAGACAATGTTATCATGTAATGATGTATTTTCTCCATAAATACTACTAATTATCGCTTCATTCTCTGTAAAATGATGATGTATTGACCATCGAATATGATATTCAGATATAGCCTTATGAACGAAATAAAAAAGACAATTCATCTGTGTGTACCCATTTCCCCCGTCAAATATGTTTTTCAAAAGTGCCGGGCATATTGAGTAAGGTAATGATTGCCTTCACTAGCGGTCCTTGGCGGATGTGTCGATCCTGTTAAAGGGATAGTTGAGTATTCGTACAGAGAATACAGTTTTGTTCAATTGAATTTTAGTGACCAAAACCTGCAGCGTTATATAACAAACTAAAATGTATAACTCCACCATGCTCTGTGCGAAATAACATTTTCGTGAGATAATAAATAACTGAGTGGAAATTTGAAGGACATACAGGTTTTTATGACAGAATATACTTTATTTGATCAAAATCGGTTCGGAAACGGCTGAGATATAAATAAATATAATTCGATCGGAATATATCAGGGCGAACATATCATTTGCCCCCCCCCCCAAATAATTCCGAAAATGAGGAAGACAAAAATCAAGTGATATAATTCCACTGAGGGGAAAGACACATTATCAATAATTAATCTTCAAAATAGCCGTTTTCGAGTTTGAAAAGGACTGTAAATCTCTTTTTTGCCGCACGAAGTTAATTAAACCCTCATCTATAGATAGCCCACCGTCACAGAAAATAAAATCATCTGAAATATATATCTTTCCGTCAATTCAGTCCATATGCGCTGAACGCAAATCATATTGGAATAATTATCATGTCCCCCCACATTTTAAAGTGGTGAAAATTGTCCCCCTCCCTTTGTCATTATGTATGTTTGGTTCCATACTTATATACTTCATATTACGTGAAATTTCTGTCTCAGGTGTGCACCAAATCGCACAATTTCACGCCCCAAAATACAAAAGCTGTGGGAGGGGGACACCCCCTCCCACACCCTCCCACGCTCGGTCGCTTCGCTTCCTCGCAATGTCTCCCCTCCAGTTTTGAGAAGTTGTTGACGCCCTTGCTTAGTTTCATGGGAGCCAAATGCCCCTAGACTATATCGATGGCTCTATAATATACAGGATCACCTTGATCCATCTCATGCAAGTCTCAATCTTTTCCTCGCTATGCCCTTTAAAAATACGTTACGAGTATAGGTTCACTATTTTATACAATTTTAACACCCATGATAGGAGTTGCAAATGTCTGAAATCTAAAAGGTTCCGGGGGCTCGGCCCCCTGGACCCCCATTATTGTCCTCAAATGTGAGTGCCCCCCCCCCCCCCCCCCCAAAATCAGATCTTCGAGCCATCAAGACACTTTCAATGAGCGCATAATAAAACTTCCGGGCATGCCAATGTGGGGGTTTTAGCTCTCTCAGTGGTCACTGATTTGTTTAAATTTCGCCCCCCCCCCCCCCCAATATAAGAAACGGATCGACGCCCATGATCTAAACAGATTGTAATCGTATAAAGTGTATTATGTCATAACATTAATTGTATGATCCTTCAAATTTGACTCTACGTTTGTCATTATCTTACAAAAATATCATTTTCAAAAGATTGCGTAAAGGCAGATGGCCAAAAAAGTAGGAGTGTGTTCAGAGAACTATAACACTTTCAGGACCTGGTCGCAAAAAAGGTGGTGATTACTTGAAAGACATGATTTTGTTGCAGAATGCAGATACAAACAATAGCATAAGTTACTATAATAATAATAATAATAATATGACAAATTCATATAGCGCTTAATGCAAACAAGCCTCTAAGCGCTTTGTAAAAGGAAATTAGAGTATATGAAGTAAAGAAATAGAGAGTAGAACATGTGGATGTAGAAGAGAAGAGCAGCACAAATTTGAAAGTGAAATGAAAACTGCCACAAAAATTCTTAATTCCCGTTAGCATAAGATTCATTAAGTTGAATAAACCAGAAGAAGAAAATGAAGGATAAGAAGAATAAGAAAATGACAATAACATAATGAATTTGTGTTATCATAGTATTACTATTTTAATTAATATTATGAATATAAGTATTAGTATTATTGATATCATTATCATTATTTTGTATCTTATTATTCATGTTAATATCAATATGTTGACCTATCAGGAACGCAATCGCTTAGGCGAGATTGTGAGTTGGGAGCCAAGGTAGAGCATAAAAACCGAGTGTCTACATTCGATATTATCATTTGACAAAGTATTGCAGTAGCATACGAAACGTCATGATCGTTTAGATTCCAAGTGTGACCTACATTGCGAGACAAACGAATATCCTTAGCGATATTATTTCCGATACTATATCCGCAATGGGTTATATATTTAAAGAATATTGACTGGCCTTGAGGGAGACACGGCAAATATTGCCTGAACTAGATTCATATTGTCCGAGTCGAAGACAAGGGCAATATGGATCTAGTTAGGGCAATATTTGTAGTGTAGCCCGAAAGTCCAGTCAATATTGTAATTATTAACTAATCAGACATCTCGAGCGAACATGCACTATATTAATTTAAAGGGTAGAAATTGCACAATTCTTACAATTATTGAACGATGTTTAAACTTCAAGTTTTAACCAAAATGCATACATTTTGACTTCATATCCCAGTTTGTAAAGAATCATTACTTAGCTAGCGCGTAACACATTGTTACGTCATAATTAGACACGCGCAAATCATTGATAAACGCGCGTATGAATTTGCGCACTCATGCTGTTAGCGCGCCTTCATCTCGGATAAATATTGTTGACCGGCAAATTACACACAAAATCCCATTGACTTTTCTGAGCGGTCAATACGATTTTGTCCATTGGTTTACTGTGTGATCATATTGACCGGCAAATTACACACAAAATCCCATTGACTTTTCTGAGCGGGCAATATGATTTGTTTTCACCCCTAGTTTTGTTGGCCTACTTAACTTGGAGGGCAATATGGTTTTAAAATTGCCCTGCTCAGATGTCTGCTATGGTTAATAATTACTATTATTGATTGAACATACGGGCGCCCTGCCCTGAAATTGATACGTAGATATGAGCGTTGTAGCGAGAAGGTGGCTAGGTTCTACCGTGGGTTTGGCATCAACCGTTGGGGGCCGGTTGGTCGGGGTAGTGTCGTGGCGACGTATCGTACGCTGGTTCGTTAGGCGGGCTGATCCAGTGTCCCGTTGATTGGTTGAGTGCCCGTGTGCACCGGCCAATCGGCGCGGTCCGTTGTTGACCTATCAGGAACGCAATCGCTTAGGCGAGATTGTGAGTTGGGAGCCACGGTAGAGCATAAAAACCGAGTGT
This sequence comes from Echinarachnius parma, assembly GCA_037951105.1. Classification (NCBI taxonomy): domain Eukaryota; kingdom Metazoa; phylum Echinodermata; class Echinoidea; order Clypeasteroida; family Echinarachniidae; genus Echinarachnius; species Echinarachnius parma. The sequence goes on from JBAMJV010007108.1 coordinate 4,575, forward strand.
CTACATTCGATATTATCATTTGACAAAGTATTGCAGTAGCATACGAAACGTCATGATCGTTTAGATTCCTAGTTTGACCATACATTGCGAGACAAACGAATATCATTAGCGATATTATTTCCGATACTATATCCGCAATGGATTATATATTTACTATTATTGATTGAACATACGGGCGCCCTGCCCTGAAATTGATACGTAGATATGAGCGTTGTAGCGAGAAGGTGGCTAGGTTCTACCGTGGGTTTGGCATCAACCGTTGGGGGCCGGCTGGTCGGGGTAGTGTCGTAGCGACGTATCGTACGCTGGTTCGTTAGGCGCGCCGATCCAGTGTCCCGTTGATTGGTTGAGTGCCCGTGTGCACCGGCAAATCGGCGCGGTCCGTTGTTGACCTATCAGGAACGCAATCGCTTAGGCGAGATTGTGAGTTGGGAGCCACGGGAGAGCATAAAAACCGAGTGTCTACATTCGATATTATCATTTGACAAAGTATTGCAGTAGCATACGAAACGTCATGATCGTTTAGATTCCTAGTTTGACCATACATTTCGAGACAAATGAATATCATTAGCGATATTATTTCCGATAATATCAATATTGTTTTGATATTTGTTACATCTATTATATTTATTGGTATCACTTATCATTACAATTACTCTAATCTTTTAATGATTAGTATAAGTAATATAATTAATATAATTTTCTTTGTCTAGGTTATGTTCTGAAGAAGAGGAAGACGAAGAAAATGAAGAAGAAGAAGAAGAAGAAGAAGAAGAAGAAGAAGAAGAAGAAGAAGAAGAAGAAGAAGAAGAAGAAGAAGAAGAAGAAGAAGAAGAAGAAGAAGAAGAAGAAGAAGAAGAAGAAGAAGAAGAAGAGGAAGAGGAAGAGGAAGAGGAAGATGAAGAAAAAGAAGAAGAAGAAGAAGAAGAAGAACGGGAAGAGAGAGAGAAAGATGATGATGAGGAGGAGGAGGAGAAGAAGAAGAAGAATAAGAAGGACACGAAGCAGAAGACGACGAAGAAGACGACGACGAAGAAGAAGAAAAAGAAGAAGTAGAAGTATAAGGACACGGAGAAGAATGACGGCAACAGCAACAAGCGAAAATAGCGAATTATACTTAAAGTCATACATGTAAAGTGTCCAAATCCACGACAATTACTTGGAGCTTCCTCATTTCTCTTCTACCGTGTTGTTTAGCTTATGGTAAGAGAAGAATAAAATAGGGTTTGATTTTTTCAAATGTCCCTTTAGTATGAAGATAATTATCATTTAAATCTTTTATTTCAATGACGTTAATTAACGCAATTGAAAAAAAGTACAATGTCTTAGCTGAGAACGTCCGCATGCAGCACCCGTGAGAACATTGCGGAGATTGAACTTTGAGCCGAGCGAGTTCAAATTCCATGAATTATGTACTACGTGTGTAAAAATACACGGGTGCGAATATCTCAAACGGATCATTCATTACTGCTACAAAAGTATGGCAGACCATCAGTATTCGGTGATAAAATATGAACTCAATATTCGTTTTTTTCACTAGGTAAACAGTGTTCGTTTTCTTTCAAACTTTCACAAATCTTTCAATTGTATTTTACAATGATATTGATATAGGATTGAAGTCTCAAATGTCATTTTGTGCAATATCTGACACTTTACATGCATCACTTTAAAATAAAGGCTGTATAATTGGAATGATATAAAAACAAATATAAAAACAAATATAACTGGAACATTTTAGATTACATTTTAGACAGTAATGTTTCTCTAAGTTCGAAAATATTAATTCGCAATTGCTCAATTATGTCGTTCTTGGCCAGCATTTCTGATTAAAGGTGCTTAGAGATGTGCGTTATATAATTAACAATAGTGATCATCATAGTTGCCTGTATTGTTCTTGTTCTTGCTGTATGCCATTATCTAACGAGTCGTTATAACAATAAACTACTTCCCTTGATTATGAACATTTGGAGAATCTAAGTATTTTAGATTATGTAGCAAAACTGTTTGCAGAAAAAGATGTAATTACTTGTTTAATTTCACAAATGGTTGTCGTACTTATAAGTGGCGTATCGCCTGAGCTATGGCCAATATAGGGAGAAGTACGTGCCCCTCATGACTAAATGAAAACCAAACAAAAATAGGGTACGGTCATACGCAAGTGTTTAATTATATACATTTACAATGTTGGCCTATTATTTATAAAGAATTATGAGACGCAAGCTCATGAATGCATTAAAATTATAATGATCCGCTGGTACATTGGCTGTATATTGTAAAATGTATTCTTCGATGCATTTCTTATACTGTATTTACAAGGCAACTACATGACTTCATGGTCGATCTCAGGGAGATTATTGATGTTTCACATTAAAATGATAAAACCGCAGTCAAATGTTAGACCAGACATAAATACATATATGTAGTTACTTTACTTCGAGCATGAACGGGGGTGTCTCCTTTCACTTCATGTCCATCGAAGGGTGAAGTTGTGCAGCATGCCATTAATGCTTATCACTCTGCTTACTTAATACAACACAGTTTGAATCAATAATATATTAATATGAAAATATATTATGTTTTAATCATGTTCTTCATATGCATAACAGATTTGTCAGCTTTGTTGCCACCTTGGCAACAATCAACAATGTATATACTGGACTTACAATTCAGTTTGGTTTAACAATACATTTATAAAATCAATGCGATCAAACAGACTAATAACACTATTTCCTTACAAAAGACAAAGGCGGATATCTTGGATTTATATGGGTTGTCATGGTGATATGTTCAATTAAGTATTATTATATGGATTTGTTTCCCCCAAAAACCTTGGAAATATGGTATTACTTGTCATGTTTTACCTTTATGGCTTACACTATACAGAGCGTATAAAAAAAAAAGGGTTACACTTTTGAACATTTTTTCAAAATTGTATTTTTTATATATTTTGAAGATTTTTTCATGTCGATGGATGCCCAATGGTCTCATCTATCAAGTGCCACTAACAAAACAAATTTTCGTTAACGCTTGGGAGAACACTGACTGTTTTTGTACAGGGTGTCAAAAATGACTTGCGCCAATTTGAAAGAAGAGGGACAATTAAACCAGCAGACCGAATAACTACTCCCATTCAAACAAATTGCTCTTTGCCATGAATTTAAGATTATTTCATGATAGTGTAATCATTTTGTGGCAATTTTCTATCATAATTTAAATGAGTTAATTGCTTTATGCATGGGTTAGAATACATAAGCCATATATTGATAGATAATAAAAGGATTTGCATCGTTAATGACACAATTTCCAGCCTGTCCTCACTAACGATGCAAATCCTTTCATTGAGTGTGACACATACAAAAGATGACCCAGAAGCATGCATGAACGAATATTCATGTTGATAGATTGATGGGCTGATTGATTGATTGGATTGATAGATTGATGTATTGAAGGATTGATTGATGGATTGATTAATGGATTGATGGATTTATGGATTGCTGGATTGATTGATGGATGGATTGATCGATTAAATGATGGATTGATGGATGGATGGATGGATGGATTGATTGATTGATTTCTCATTGATTGATTGATTTCTCATTGATTGATTGATGAATCGGTTGAATGATTTGCAGATAAATTGATTTGGTACTTTTTGAATGAATGACTGGCATGTGGTTTTGATGTGTCTGTGCTTTAAAAAAGATCTTGAAGTAATTACCCATTATTGATTCTCACCCATGCATATAAAACAATGAAATCAGTTAAATTATGCTAGAAAATTGCCACAAAATTATTACACAATCATAAAATATTCTTAAATTTATGGCAAAGAGCAATTTGTTTGAATGGGAGTTCTTATTCAGTGTGCTGGTTAAATTGTCCCTCTTCTTTCAATTTGGCGCAAACCATTTTTGACACTCTGTACAACAACTGTCAGTGTTCGCCCAAGTGTGAACGAAAATTTGTTTTGTTAGTGGCACTTGATAGATGAGACCATGGGGCATCCATCGACATGAAAAAATCTTCTGAATATACTTTTCAAAAGTGTAACGCTTTTTTTGTATACGCCCGGTATATTATGTTACTTGATTTTGGGAAATATGCACATTAGGTGAACAACCTAAATATGTTAACTATATGCATTGCTGATTGTTGCCAAGGTGGCAACAAAGCTAAGATGTCTTTCTAACATATGTAGAACATGATTAAATCATAATACCTTGTACTTATTGCTCATTAATGGCTTGAACCATCAACAACTAATAATATTCATACATATGCAAATACGGGCAGCCATTTTGAATTCCAGGTTGTTGCTCATATGGCAAATGCAATGAGCACCGGAAATTAATTCTTAACCCCAAAACACCTTTATACAATAGTTCCCATAATGTTTGCTCTATTTCTAGATAGCAAATGACTTCTGACCTTATATCAGAAATATGCAAATTAGCTAATTATCTTTATAATGCTTATAACAAAATTGCTTAATGTTGCCAAGGTGGCAACAAGAGTGAATTTTCTCTAGAAACCATTTACAACATGAATAGTAACATTGGACTTATACACATTTCTAGGCCCTAGAGATGTCTACTAGTAAAAGTATGTTATCATAAAAAAAGAGCCGTTAAAACTTTAGAGGGCGCTATCTAAAAACTCATTGGTATCAACGATTTTAGATACAATATTTTGCATGTGATGTTTTATTTAATATTGATCGGAAAGAGAGATAATTTACAACTATTTAATTATGGGGCCCCACATTAATGCAAATGGTAATTTCAGTGAATATTTTAGCCATTTCTGAACCGATTTTGATCAAATTGTTTATTCTGTCATTAAAATGGTATGCTCTTTCAAATTTGAGACTCAGTTTTGTATTATCTCTCTCCAAAAAAAATGTTTAGCTCCTTCTATAACAAAATTCAACTAGGCCGATCCCTTTAATAGACACACAGACCCGAATTATCAACAGTGGTTCAACTTGAGCTCTGCTTAAAAAGACAAAGACTACCGGTAGCCAGCTGACTATTTTGCACCTGCATACATATTGTCTTGTTGCTATTCGCCACCGGGTATATTTCACTTGTTTCCTTTCATTTATTCAGTCAATCCCTCTAGTTCTGCTAAGGAATTTACAAATGGCTGCTTGCTATTGCAGTAATAGTAAAACCGGTCACCAGCAAGACATTGTCCTGGATGATCCAGGACGCAATTTGTCTGATTACCGACTACACTATGACAGTATTTCAAGGGGCCCATTGTCCTGATGCCTACAATCAAAACTCAATGGATTAACTGGATAATGAAAGGAACAATACGATTATATCCGGTGGCGAATATCAACAAGGCAATAGGTACGCAGGTGCAAAATGGTTTAAATGGTTACCAGTTGTCTTTGTCTTTTTAGGCCGGGCTCAAGTTGAGCCACTGATGAGAATTTGGGAAACAAAGCTCCAAATCGGGAAATACAGAATTAAAATTTGAGTATGTTACAATGCATGGTATATGTAAAGGATAACACTTATCGTAAAGATAATCAATCTCAAATAAGTATAATACTAGAATATATTTAGTTTTTTATCATCGCATGTACATGGTTATGTGTATTTAGTCTCAATTTGTGTCAACGTGATGGTGACATAAGCGGTGTATTTATCATTTCACTTCTTTTCACTAATTCATTATTTCACCAATACAATTATTTTTTTTAAATAAAGTTGTCAAGAGATTTAGCGCTTTTTGGAAATAGACAAGGATTTAGCGCCAATATAAGGTGCTCAAAGCGCATGGGAAACAAAGTAGGTAATGATAAAACAAACACATAAGAAGGGGACAGTAAAATGAAAGGTAACATCCTTAGTATTCCTTTCCATCAACGAGTTCACAAAAATATGTTTCCAGAAAAAATATATAATTGGAAAACGGATTACCATTCTAAAGCATTCGTTCATGGGTTTGCATGTACGAGACTACTTTGTCCAGAGCGAACGAATCGCCCGGGATTCTATAGTATCCAAACGTACGCGTGAATAGCATTGGCGCACTCGCAAATGTTTGGCCCGTACGAAACCAGGAAATAGTAGTGGTTCTGTAAGTGGTGGAAATTAATTGCTTTGTTTATGAATTATACAACCCTTTGAATAATGTTGGATATCTATTTGATATCACTAAACGGTACCAAAACGGGACCAAAACATATGATTTTGTGTTGTTCTTTGCCTGGTGGTCCCCTTTGAATGCTGTTTGAATCAAATGGTATTTCAACCTGTCCTTAAATGATCCAGCGTGTGCTAAGGACCTGTCCCCTCAGTTTATATGCGCTTTAGGGACAGCAAGTAAGACCGAATCTCAAGAGCGAAGTCGCCTGGAACAAACTAATATTATATTCAGGGGCGGAACCATGGACACAATGAACTACAAGTAGCAATTATTTGAAATAAAATACGAAATTCAATGGGCAGCTATTGCAAGACTGAGGACTAGGGTAATTATGGTCATTATATTTTGTTAGTGTAATAATACGAGCTGCATAAATTTGGAGTTTCTGCAACCGCGTAAATTGGCTTTGAGGAAGCTGAAAGAAATGTTCATTCCCAAAACCTTGCTTAGCGGAAATAAAAGCATGAGCAATCTTTTCGGTGGCAGACATAGCCGAATGTTTACGAATAAATTCTAGATTACGCAAGTAATATCGAACTGATTGACAACAAAATATAATATGGGCAGACATAAACATAGATGCTTCAAAAATGACTCCGGTATTTCTGAAAGCCGCAGATGGTGCTACGTTTACATTTCCTATCTTGATAGATCGTAAATTAACCTTACTTAATTGTTCACCAGATTCTACACATACAGACCACCCGATTCACAAAAAGCACACAGTAAGCCACCGTAACAAAAGAAAGGCACACGGTAAAATACTGAAGGGATGACATCTTCTGTAATCTGATGGACACGGTGGGATAATCTGTACAGTGATCCAATCCCTAACCCTAACCCTAACCCTAACCCTAACCCCTCAGACGGTACTTTACTGAGTACCTCGTCACCCAGGTGATAGGTGACAACATCTAAACAATATATTACCGTGTACATTTTTGTCATCCCTTCAGTATTTTACCGTGTGCCTTCTGTGTAATAGGTGTACAGACTCAGATGTTTCATCATTCAGTTGCAAGTAACCATAATCACATATCAGATTATACATACAAAACCTATATGTTTGATTATGAATTACAAATGTATGGTATGCTTTGACAATTAAAATTATTTTAAATAACAATCACGGTTCTGACGACCCGTTACATTCATATCGATGCCCTAACACTAAAAAGATATGTGAAATATTTTTGTACCATTGTCATTATGAACATTCCAATCTGGTGGCATGGTTTGGTGTCCAAGCGGTACATGCATAACCAATCATTATAATTTGTCTCACTTCTCATCCTAATTCAACACATTTTAGACAATCCCTAATGATATTCACCTGGTCCGTAGTAACCATAAATAGAGGTACACAAATGAAGAGGATGTAGACTTGTATTTCCGGAGTAAAGATATTTATTTGTACTCCAAACTTCTCACATGAGACAGTATGGTATACAAGTGTTAGCAGAAATAAGCACAATCATGTGCTAACTCAGTGATGGTCTGAGTCGCACTCCCCCGAATCCAGAGGCACACATCAATATATATTGCTTGACCAGGGTGGTTTACAAGGGATGTTGTTCAGAGAAGGGGAGGGGTGATTTATTACTGGACACCTGCTATGTGCTCCGGAACATCAAAGGTGTTTGTCCAGGGGAAGGGATCATCTGTATTATTCAATGTTATTGGGGAGCGGACGGAAGTCTTGTCTGGGGGATCATGTTGACCATGAGACATTGGGGGTACACTAGCAAGGATTACATTACATTTGAGGATCAATGGTCTGAAGATGGGCCAGGTGAGGGTAATATTACTTTTACTAAAAAAGGGAGAGGGTGTTTGGACTACTACTATACCGGGCGTATAAAAAAAAACATTACATTTTTATATATTTATAAGATTTTTTCATGTCGATGGATGCCTCATGGTCTCATCTAGCAAGTGCCACTAACAAAACAAATTTTCGTTCACGCTTGGGCGAACACTGACAGTTTTTGTACAGAGTGTCGAAAATGGCTTGCGCCAAATTGAAAGAAGAGGGACAATTAAACCAGCAGACTGAATAAGTACTCCCATTCAAACAAATTGCTCTTTGCCATAAATTTAAGAATATTTTATGATTGTGTAATAATTTTGTGGCAATTTTCTATCATAATTTAACTAATTTCATTGTTTTATATGCATGGGTGAGAATCAATAAAGGGTAATTACTTCAAGATCTTTTTTAAAGCACAGACACATCAAAACCACATGCCAGTCATTCATTCAAAAAGTACCAAATCAATTAATCTTCAAATCATTCAACCGATTCATCAATCAATCAATGAGAAATCAACCAATCAATCAATCAATCAATCCATCCATCCATCCATCATTTAATCGATCAATCCATCCATCAATCAATCCAGCAATCCATCAATCAATCAATCAATCAATCAATCAATCAATCAATCAATCAATCAATCAATCCATCCATCCATCCATCCATCCATTCATCCATCCATCCATCCATCCATCCATCAATCCATCAATCTATCAATCCAATCAGCCCATCAATCTATCAACATGAATATTTGTTCATGCATGCTTCTGGGTCATCTTTTGTATGTGTCACACTCAATGATTTGCATCGTTAATGAGGACAGGCTGGACATTTTGTCATTAACGATGCAAATCCTTTTATTATCTATCAATCTATGGCATATTTATTCTAACCCATGCATAGAGCAATGAAATCATTTAAATTATGATAGAAAATTGCCACAAAATGATTACACTATCATAAAATAATCTTAAATTTATGGCAAAGAGCAATTTGTTTGAATGGGAGTAGTTATTCAGTCTGCTGGTTTAATTGTCCCTCTTCTTTCAATTTGGCGCAAGCCATTTTTGACACTATGTACAAAAACAGTCAGTGTTCGCCCAAGCGTGAACGAAAATTTGTTTTGTTAGTGGCACTTGATAGATGAGACCATTGGGCATCCATCGACATGAAAAAATCTTCTAAATATATAAAAATGTAATTTTGAAAAAATGTTCAAAAGTGTAACGCTTTTTTTGATACGCTCTGTATTACATTAATACCAAGTTAGCATCGCAGACAACTACGGTACGATACGGATGCTAGTACGTTCAACTACCTTCAACTTCGTTTAACTACGGTCAACAACGTTGGCCACCACTACGTTCAACTACGTCCATTACCGCAAGTATGACCGGCCCTTATTCCTCTTATTCGACGTTAGTTGCTCGTGATCGACTTCCAGCACGAACTCTCTACCGTAGAGATGGGGTTCAGACTTTGGAACAGCAAAATCTTCCATCACTCAATTTGTTTAAAATTCACTATAAGCGTCTCCTTTTTTAGGTCAACTTCCCCTGTGTTATTTATTTTGGATGCAATTAGTCTGTATGTAATGTTTTTCTGTACTTCGTAATTTATTGTGCTCCATACTATATGTATATGTTATTGTATTTTTGGTAGTTTTACATAATTTGGTAATAGTCAGTTTTTGTATTAGCCGTACTGAACATTCCATTCCCATTTTATATACACATGTACCACGATCCATGGGCTGATTGTCTTATGGGAGTGTTGTGGGTGTGTGGTGGGTGTGTCAGGAGGTGTTAAATGGATGCATTGCTGTGAGCGATTGTATTGTGTCTCTGTGTGTGCTTGTGCAGTGTCTGTTTCGGTGGATTGCACTATGGTGTATTTTGAATGACGTGCTTTGTGGAACATGTGTACCATAAGTATAATTATGGGTATATTCGTCGCAACACGATTGTGGTAATTTTCATGGTAGTTTTTAATAAATGTATTTTTATTCTTGTAATTTAATATAAGTCTTACTATAGCAGCTGTGGTTTTGTGATTTTAAGTGATTATTGGTAATGTTTATATTATGTCAAAATGTATATGTAATTTTTTACAAAGGACCATGATTTAAAACAGTGTATCATACTGACCATGTCATCCTATATACTGTTCAATAAATAAATAAGGGCAACTCCAGCGTCACGGACATTACAAATCAGAGAATTTTCATGACATTCCAATGCCACTTCTAATTCATACCTGTAACTAATGTCAAACTTTTATTTTGATTACAAAGCAATAGCCTGGTCAAGTATGCAAACAAAGTTTCAGAACATTTATCCAATTCGTTACTGAGTAATTCTGCAAAATGTGCGCCGTCACGGACATTACATTTTTTGGACATGACTTTTTGCATCCATATAAATCTTTGCAAAAGTCTGTGAGTTCTGAGACCTCACAAAGGTGATTTAGGTATTTGATTATAGACAAGGCAATGATGAATTGAATCCAAGTTGTATTTTGAGAAACGGGCCAGGCATATGTGATCTAGACAACAAAACGTTGTGTCACGGACATTACATTTTTAGCCTCACGGACATTATACTTTTGTCCACTTTCTCTATACTCAGAAATAACCCGCACAAAATGCTCCCTTGTGCATGAAACTTTTTTAATTGTACATTTGATATGTAATCAAACGGTTTTGAGAAAAAAATTAATATTTCAATTTTGTTTCAGTTAGCTAAACATTATTTTAAAAATAGCAATAATTTTTTCCAAAATTATTGTAAAATTTGAAATTTTTCAACAGAATGTGCAGTAAACCAAATGTTCAACTATTTAAAACAATATTATACATTTTTGATGAGGTACAATGCTGTTTTGTGCAAACAAATTTTAAAATATAAAAAAAGTTGTGTACATCATGGGCATAACACATGGAAAATCATGGACTAAGAGTATAATTTTTGCAATTTGATCATACTATATGAGATTTAACCATCTCTTTCTCCTCTTAGTAAGTTATAGTCAAGTCTTTATTGATTATTGAGACATGTATGTTCAAATTGAGCAAGGAATTTAGTTTCATAAATAGTTCAGAGTACTGACTCAAAGTTCACAATCTGATTAACGATACAATTTATTAAAACTTGTACCAGGATGGTAGTAGTCCCCCTGTTACTTGGGATTATCTTATTTCTTGACTAAAATAAGACATTTATATGAGAAAATAATGCTTTAACAAATTTAGCTCTGCTTTTTTATACTTTTTTCACGTGACGCAGCCGTGAAGTTATGTCTGTGACGCCATTCTGGACAAACCATCAAATATTTTAGTAAATGCTCTTGATATACTTTATGATATCACATTCTAGCTTTGCAAATAAATTTTGAATTAAATTGAATTAGGACTTCTGCTTCTACAAAAACTTTTATATCTAAAACGTCACGGACATTACACATCAATGTTGTAAGAATCAAGATTTTATCCAATAACAGTTTTCAAAAAGTAAAGATTTTTACACAATTTCCTTTTCTATGATGTTAAAACAAAGCATAAACAAGACATTAGAAGTAGAATTATTGTTCTGAAGTGATCCATATTTTAAAATTTAATTTCACAAACAACGGATGAAAATTTCATCATTTTGGGGGGTAATACATATAATTTTTGTCCCAACTTCAATGGCCAAAAAACAAATATTCTGCATTGAATTTCAAACTTGTTTCCTTTAGTCATCAAAATATGGTCCTTCCTCATTACTATCCAATAGCTAACAAGGCTGTCCGATGAGTTTAATTTGTCCAGCCTTCGGGAACATTTTTCGTGGAATTGCCCATAAATAAATAAATAAAATGTTCTCTCAAATTAGACACTCAGTTTGTCATTACCACACCAACAAATTGTGATGCGCAGCGCCCTCTCTACCAAAACTGAACTACTCCTTGTTTCCACCATGACATCACCTTTTTTATTCTACTCAAAATTTCTTTATGATTTGTCCTTTCCTGAACTTCAACATCTAAAGAAAAGTAAATATCAATAATTGTTTTTGCCCCCCCCCAATTATGACAATATTTGTGAAGCGAGCGAACACATCATTCGCCCCCCCCCCCCTCAATAATTCCGAAAATGAGGAAAATGAGTTTGAAAAGAACTGATAATCTCCTGTTTTGGGCGCGTACAGTTTCTCATACTGCACGTTTCATTTCATATGCGGGAACTCACTTTTCGAAATGTGTTGGGCAGTGTAATTTCTCAAACGCACACCTCAAACAAAGTTTATTAAACCCTCATCAATAGCACACCGTCACATGAAGAAAATGTGAAGCTTTCAGTCAATTCGGTCCATATGCGCTGAACGCAAATAAAATATGAATATCATGTCCCCCAACATTTTAAAGTGGAGGGGATTGTCCCACTCCCTTTGTCATTATGTATGTTTGTGTCTATACTCATAATATATACTTTATATTACGTGAAATTTCAGGTCTCAGGTGTGCACCAAATCGCACAATTTCTCGCCCCAAAATACAAAAGCTCCCTACTGTGGGAGGGGGAGTCCTCCCTCCACTCGGTCGCTTCGCTTCCTTACAATGTCTCCACTGCACTTTTGAGAAGTTGTTGATGCCCTTTCGAAGAGCAATTTCAGACTGAGGAAAATGCGTGATTTCAATCATGATTTGACTTATTTTTCACTCCATTCACGGTATTTTGGCCATGTGAACGGTAATTAGAATCACGAATCACCGGAATTCAAATACTGGTCCATATAGGCGTTTACAAATCATGATTCTCCTACGTTATATACCGAAAATGGTTTACTATATAGTATAAACACTATGGTATGGCTCTGTATATTGTCTTTAAAATAGCGTCAGTTGAGTCCAAAGGTAGGAAGTTTCCCGAGATGTTGAATATAATTTGAATGTGAATAATAATGAATATTGATAATGAATAATGACTACTAAATGCAAGTTTGTTGTTACAGGAAAATTTAGAATTAAATAAACGATTGTATAAAAAAGGTTTTATATAACAGATTACTGATTCAAATTCCTCGAAGGCCAAATTAAACGGGGCCTATAGTATAGATGACACTTGCAGGAGGGAGAATATTTACATTCCGAGTAAAATGTGTCGTTGGGAGGTATAGGCTACAAGTTAGTGTTTCGTATCCAGCCTTTCCTTCATTTGAGTGTTTATGGAAAAAAAAGTCAGTCGCCATAAAATTGATTAGCAGCTCCGTCACTAAATTTTCTATAATTTGCAGACAACAAATATTTACATCAGACATTAAAGGGATAGATCCTCTTTTGCAAGCCAAATTTCAAAAGTGGCGAGGTTATTGTCTTATATGAAAGACAATGTCATTTAATAGCATGCCTGAACAAATTAGGGCTTGAAATCTCTTATTCGTGGAGTTATAGACCTAAAACTGATTAAACCGTTGGACGACGGTTTAATGTGTACATACATATTTTCCGCCAGTGAGTAAGTACACAGATTTCACGGAGTGCTAGATCGGTACATGCATGATCCCTACGTGACCCGCGCTAGCTACGTGACCCGCGAATAAGTACTAATGTGTAAGCGTTTACCAAGCAAAATACCCAAACATCGCTTAAACTGACTACATGTAATTATACATTCTTTATTTTTGAGATCTTTTTCAGTGACATACATTTAAAAATGCCGGCTTCCCAATACCTTTACGAGAATAAGTACAATATTGTTGTAATATTATGTTAAATCAGTTAAACTCCTTTATTGACCGATATATAGTTTAAATGGAGGGACGCATTCGCATTTCATTCGTAGAATCCAAATTACAGGGCTGTTCGATCTGATTTTGTTTGTGTGTGTTACATTGATCCCCATACGTCAACTGAAAGCTGTTCAGACGTTTTGTAAAAGAGGACCTGTCCCTTTAACCACATTATATCAATCCAGGTCCCAACTTAAAATTATGGTTTTACGAAGACCATTTTCACAAAAATCATGATGTTAACGTTTCGCAATATCAATATTTGGACAAGCAGTACAGGAGTCAGGACCGGGGCATCGCGGTACCGCTCAAGTAAGGAGAAAATCATTCAGATTTCGATATACGTGTTTGCGAAATCGTAAAAGGTTCACGAAATTGTAAAGCGAATGTTGAGACAAAGTTCACGATATTGCAAATTTGCCAATTTTGCTAATAAAATATACGAATTTGCAAATTCGTATGAGATGATGTTGGGCCATTGTCGGAAAATGACGTTATGCCAATATATCACAAAAATGACGTCGTGACGATGTTGGGCTGGCGGACATTTTAACCTCGAGCCAACGGCGATATGCCGACATCCGGCAACCAAATTCCGACATCGGCCCAACGTCAGGTGGCTAGCTGGGATATCGTGTATCAACATCACCATCAATATCATCAGCATCATCATCATCTCCACCGTAATCGTAAAGAAAATCACGTCATCATCGACATCAACGCCATCGTCACAATCATCAACATCATCACCACTGTCATCGTAACGATAATCACATCATCATCACGATCATCGACATCATCGTCATGATCATCATCATCATCATCACCACTGTCATCGTAACGAAATCACGTCATCATCGACATCATCACTATCATCAACATCATCGTCACAATCATCATCATCATCACCTTCGTCATCGTAACAAAATCTCATCATCGACATCGACGGCATCGTCACAATCATCAACATCATCACCACTGTCATCGTAACGATAATCACATCATCACGATCATCGACATTATCGTCACGATCATCATCATCACCACTGTCATCGTAACGAAAATCACGTCATCATCGACATCATCGACGCCATCATCACAATCATCAACATCATCGTCATCCACCCCACCATCAATGATTTATCACTCATCAGTCACAGCGATCAAAATAACAATAAATCCTATTACCAGTATGAATCACAAAAAGAAATCAAAGGTTGTGAATGATCATCTTCATTTTCATAGATTGAACTCTAAATTGAGCTTCAGAGTTTTGCCATTGTTTTACTAGTCAGAACGTCAACAGAAAAATATCACACCTTTTTCATATAGATTTACACGTGTGAGGGAAACATCTCCTAGCTCGTCAAGACGTTTGGCCATAAACTAGGTTTTTCCTATGACATCTATACAAATGTTCCTGCGCCTGAAGACGTAATTCCCCACACGTTTTAAAAAAGAGTTGTATACATGCCACAGTAAAAATCCACCTTGCATTTACACAAATTTATCAAGAAGTGGTATGTTTGGAACTGGGTCTTTGAAAGAAAACAAGTTTCATTTGATACATCTTCTAAATTTTCCATTTGATTTTTAATGTTGTTACTCATCTAATGTAGGTTTTTGAGAATTTACATAAACAGTATTGGTGACAAGCCTGACAAACATAATTCTGATCATTGGGTGTGAATGAAATAATGATTTGTCGTAGCTTTATACCCCATTCCAGTAGAATATTCAAAGATAAATACTTGTGTCACTTACCTAAACTACAGAACTACAAACGGAACAATGTGTTAAACATGCATGTATTTAAACATTCGAAATAAAACTGTGATGTTTCCAACACAGAAAATGGATTTTGGTATAGAAACTAGAAATACACTGCAAAGGAAATGTTTGTTTTCAACCTCAATCTCATTTGTTTCGACCTCAGCCTCTATGTTGCACAATAAATAGGGGGCTAAGAAACAGACTGGCATATCTTGATGATGCATCTTTCTGGTGTGCAATGAGTCTCTCAATTCTTTATGGAATTTCAATCTACAAGTATGAACAATTTACAACTTTAACTAACCTTAAATTAGTGACTGACGAGCTTTCGTCCCCTATTTTAAGGTTATTTGAAACTGTAAATCTTTCATATGAATCTCTGTAAGCGATGAAAGTTTTCTGTATTAATCTACAAGTAGTCTGTTTCTGTAATTCCTGGGTATCCATTCTTAATAATATTAAACATGCACCAGTAAAGTTTTAGATATTGCCCCAAATTGCATAGGGTGCCTGTGGTGGATGGATATTAGTAAACGTGGGTACTCTAGCAGTGGACGATTACTCAGTGGCACGAGTTCAATGTTGTGGACGATGCAGGTTGGCAGCATCAGGTGGCCAAGTTATTTGTTCGTCATAATGTACAACACAGACACAGTCAGTTACAGTTAGTATTGTCCACCATCTCTCATTCTTCGTCCATCATTTAACATTCATAAAAAAGGGTGTGTACTGTAGCGCCAGGGGAAAAAAAATCACATTGACTTCAGGTTCAAATTCTCAATAACATCATCTGTCCTCCAAATTAAGTACAGTAGTATCCCCAAGGCAAAGATAATCTCTTCGGGAGATGGAACTTGATGAAACAGATGACAGATGACCAGGCCAGGTTCCAAGGAATCTTGTTTAGATTAGATTAAGAACAAACAAAAACTGGTAACTATGGTGCCAAGTAACTAGTAAAAGTAGGAACTAAATATAAAAAAATGAAAATATACCTACGATTTTATCTGTTCCAATAAGAATCGAGGAATACAAATTATGTTCAGATCTACAACTTACCCTCATCTAGATGATGGACAGGTGTTGATGAGTAGTAATTGCAACTAGAACTACAAATACAATGCATTCCGACACCATTCCCGGCCCCCACACAAATTTGAGCATATGGGACTGAGCAAGTAAAAAGACAAAACGATCTCCGGCTAGGCTATGGAAGAATTCCCGGATTAACCAAGGTAACAATGGTTTTTTCCCGCGGTTTTGAGTCAAGTTCCGCACAACATCGCTATTTAGTGAGATTTAAGTCGATTTCAGTTGCCTTTTATTCGCCGAAATCGTACATGGATACCACATTTTTTACATTATACGATCAACCGCCTAATTGCAAAATCTAGCTGAAAAATATTTTAATCCAGTCAGGAACTATCAAAGAGGAAGACTTGTCCAAAACCTCTATCATAAGGACGAAAACAAAAAACATGTACAAAACTAAACAAAATATGGCAAGATTGGTATCAAACGAAATATTACAGTGTCGAGATCACTTACCGAGTCATACCGCCATGTTTAAATATACATAATAGCCAACTACAGAGGGCCAAATGCGAGGTTGGTAATTCCGGTGCAATGCATAATGACCTAGTTCTGAGTACGATATGCGCCAAATGCTCATTACGAGCACGCGGTGCGCACGTACTGTGCCGCCCAACAGGCAAGCCAAGCTGCGGGCCGTTAATTGGTTGAACACCGGTGTGTGTCGGCCAATGGGCCTTGTCCGTTATAAACCAATTGATAAATAAATGTTAAAACGGGTTGCCATATCTTGCCATTATTTGACTCAAATGCGTAGTCGCGTGTGATGTTCCCGACGCAAAATAACTTTCATGTATGTCCATAACCTGTTTATCGTAAAGTTAATATTTGAATGTGTCGTACCGATAAGGCGGCAACTAAACTGGGCTCCAAAAGAAACTTATCACTTCTTCAGAGCGACGCTCACTAAAATCCATAGCATCAAATTGAATCATATTTAGACACAGATAAGCTATCATTCGAAAGGCGGTCTATTCAGAACTTCCAATAGCTATTCATTCAACATCAAAGGCGGGTTATGTAACCACCAGACTGGCTATTGTCCGTACCGAGCTCCGTGCCCGGAAGGCGAGCAGTTTCTGTGATTTTTGAATAATAACCTCTTGCGATTTCACCTTATTTTATTCTTTGTTAACTAAATAAAACATAATTTTGTTTAGATGTGCTTGCTAAGGAATATTATAGCTAATCTATGCCCAATTATGATTTATTTGTATGCTTTGGATTTTAATGTGTGTCGCTTCTGAAGAAGTGATAAGTTTCTTTTGGAACCCAGTTTACATAGAGATTGTCATTGGCATATGACAAGCTGCCTGTCGGAATTGTAATTACATGTATAACAATTATGTAAGAGTTTCGTAAGCGTTTCATTTTTTGTGTATTAATCATGTCTCATACTTTTTAATAAAACCTGCATAATTATACAAATCAAATATTACACAAAAAGTGAACAAAGGCTATTATGTGCACATATCCATTATCACTTTAAAGGGGTAGATTAGTTTTGGTAGAGAGGGCGCGGCTGCACATCACAATTTTTTTGTGAGGTAATTACAAACTGAGTGTCGAATTTGGGGGAAGATGCAATTTTAATGGAAGAACAAACTTTATTTGGTCCAAATCGACCCAGAAACGGCTGAAATATCAATAAATCTATTTGTTCTGATAATTATTTGGGGCCCAAATAACAAGATGATTTTTTCAAAAAAATAAAAAAATGCTTGCACTTTTTCAAAAATTTTCAAAATCATGTTTTAAATAGTTGTTGATGATCTCTCTATCTAATTGCCTTTTAAGGAAAGCACCCTCTTGTGTTTAAATGGCTCTTTTTGAATGATAACAGGCGTTTTACTTAGTCGTTTGTAAGTTTGTATAGCTTTCGGGGATGGTGGAGTTATAACTATTAGTTTATCATGTTACTGTCCAAGTTTGGTTACTAAAGTTCAGCCTTACCAAAACTGTACTACCCCTTTAAGAATCAAAGAAAACAGATATGTAATCAGCTGTTTTGTTTTAAATTTTAAACAGGAACAGTGAACCCATTTGAACAAGCCGGCAAAAAAATTGGTGCAGAGGTAAAAGGGGGCTCAGTTCCTATCTATGGTTAGCCTTTAGACAAGGCTCTATATGGCTTGGAGATTCTCTATGCGATCGCGAGCTCTCCAGCTGTGAGAGAGCACGGGGTCAGCGAGCGGGACGAACTGGCTCCCATATAGCTCAAAACAAAAGGCTTGATTAATAAATGTAAACCCATTCAACCATTTATTGTACATTGGTAGTTAAGAAACAATACATATTCATTATTTTTAGTCTAAAATGGTTCATTAGGCGCAAAACAGGGAAAATTAATTAAGATTGATCTAAAAAACAAAATATTCCAACATTATGACCAACAGTGTAATTACATAGTTCAGTACCTTTATATCAATATTATCTATCCCAGGGCTAGTTCTATTTTTTGTATGTTCTACTATTTTGGTAATTCGTTTTTGTTACTGAAATAAACAAAATCTAGAATAATAACTTTGACAATTCCAGCATTCTTAAAAATTGTTTTCTACTTCTTCATTATGACCATCTTGTACATTTAAACCAATATATTTTACACAGAAATCATTAAAAACATTAGCTTTTCTTCATTATTTTTTTTATTAATGTACCTTCTTTATCAAAAGTTTCGATATTGCAATTTCTCTTTTTGTTTTTTATTCATAAGAGTGTCTATAACTCCATATAAGTCCATGTAGATTCGATAGTATATTTTACTTTATCAAATTTACTCTTATAATGTTTTATTTTGACCTGTCTTATTTTTAAAGGCAGCACACTGTATTACCCAACTTAAATCAATTTTGTATAGGTACTATGGTTGTTATGGATTCACATATGTATACTTATTATAAACTGGGCTCTATAAGAAACTTTTTAACAAGGACACTACTAATTAAATTTCACTCCATCAAAATAAACAATGTTTCTACACATGTTTTATTCCACAACCTTTACTATTAAAGCAAATGTCAATAATCAAGTGATTGGTTCAATCACAAAAAAAGCTTTAGCAGTCACATAAAAAATTGTCTTAATCCAAAGTCAAACGGCAAAACCAAAAGCTGTTAAGGTTAGTGAAAATGAGATGGGATTAAACGAACTTCTGAGTTGATTCAATATCGCGCGTGTCCTCCACGAGTCGATACGATAAGTTTCTTTTGGAGCCCAGTTATATCTAAATAGGCAAATTATAGATGCTAGAATACTGCTCAAAATTTAAATGTAAGGGCGTCTCCATCTTCTCCCTTTTCCCCTCCCACCTTCCTCCTCCTATTCCTCTTCCTCCTCTTTTCTTTCTTTTTCTCACTCGTCTTCCCCTTCTACCCCCCGCCACTCCCTTTGCTACCTCATCTTCTTCCTTCTTATCCTCAATCTCACTTTCCTTATTTCATCTCCCTCGTTTTCCTCTGACTTCTCTTCTCCTCTTCTCTTCCTTTACTTCTCCTCCTTCATCTTATTCCGTTAATATTCTTCCTCAAATTAAAATCTTTCGCTGATGTATTGTGTATGTTAACTTCGACGTCGGCGAGCTAAATAGCGGAATAAGCATAATCAAACTATTTCCTCCACATACAGGACATACACTTCTTAAAAAAAGTTAAGGATCACTTTTTATTTTTTGTGTACTTTTTTGTATGAGATATTTTACTGCTAAAACTGAATCCCATAGAACATGTCTGGGTAGGAGTATCCAGCAGCTGGAAGCACAGCCACATGGACTGCAGCAGCTGGGTGTAGCTCTGGAGGCTGCATGGGATGCGTTAAAAATCAGAAATGTCAATTGCTCCGTTAACTCTATGAGACAGCCGTTATTGCTGCAAGAGGAGGCCATATCACACTACTGAGCCGATTGTTGAAAGACATTCAGACTGAGCATTTTGAATACATTTGCCTTTTGCCTGAAACTGTCCATTGTGTGACTGTCCAAGTTCCCATCATGAACATGTGCATTTGATGTTTTGAAACATGTTTTATTTTTGTATTCCAATGTGAAGACCATCTAGACAAACACACAATAAAGGACTATGGTTGGAATAAAATTAAAGTAAAACAAAAAGTGATCCTTTACTTTTTTTTAGTAGTATATATAGCTTGCTTGTTACATGTTCTACCACAGTCTAATTCATGTATTCAATTATCATTTATTTGGTATCATTAAATATAATACAAATATACAGTAACGGTGCGTCATAAAAAAATGTACATGTATATACAGTACATATACCGGGGTAGCTATAAAGAAGACACTTATATATCAACAGCCCCTTAAACTAAAAAATAAAAACTAAAACAATACTATGAATAACTTACATTCTAACTTAAACAGCTAAACTATAATATTGATACACTTAAAATAGAACATCATTTGAATTAATATAAAGTTCTTTTTTTACATGAATGCTAATTTGTTTTAATTCAATAAGTCTCGAGTATCGCTTGTTCATTAATATATCATTAAGTCAGTTCCAATGTACAGGTCCTCGAAATCCAATTGATTAATGTTTCATAAAAGAATAACCGAATCTCCTAAGTAGAAATTATCTCTGTTCCGGTTATTAATTAAATGTACATCATCATTTAAACAGAAGTGATCATTAAAGATGGGTGGTATACATAGCTTGCTTAGACGTATACATAAGTAACGAGGTAAATAACATTTGTCAGTTTGAGCGCTTTTACAGATTTAAACAAATGAGAGGTATATGCTCCCTGTTTTGTCCGTTACAGCATAACCGTTTGCCACGTTTCTGAAGTATAAATAGTAGCTTCAAAAATGTGTCAAATGTTCTTCCCCATACTAAGTTACAATATGATAGATATGGATATATAATTGCATTCTACAGAGTAACCAATGACTTTTGCGGTGGGACGATTCGTAATTCACCCATGACACCAATATTAAACCTGACCCTTTTAGATATTGACTCAATGTGTCTAAAACCATGTTGCGACTTCCTCTTATTCTTGATCTATTTGATACATCAATTCATCAATATTAATATGTGAAAGAAAAACATTGGTGTCATCGGCGTATGAAATAAAATGTAACATTTTAGAAGACTTAACAATATCGTCATATGAATAATAAGAAAAAAACAATGGACCCAGAAAGCTTCCCTGTGAAACCCCTTGCTCTATTTGCACTATATCAGTATGGACCCTGGCCATTATACTCCGCGAACTGCCTTATATTTGAAAAATAAATGTTTAAAGGGATAATTGAGTTTTGGTGAAGAGGGCGCTACACATAATAATTTTTTTTGTGTGAGATAATGTAAAACTGAGTGTAAAATTTGAAAGAGCATAATATTTAAGTGACAGAATAAACTTTATTTGATCAAAATTGGTTTAGAAACGGCCGAAATATCCATAAACGTTACCATTTGTAAAGATTGTGGGCCCCACAAATATTACACAATTTTGAACCAACCGTTACAAATCTTTTAACAATGCATCCTTTTTTCAAAAAATTTCAAAATTGTTTGTGTAATAGTTGTTAATTATCTCTCTATCTAATCACTATTCATACGAACCTTCACATGAACAGTACTTTATTTGAAATGGTTTAAACCAATGACTTTTTAGAGAGTGCCATCTTGAGTTTGAACAGCTCTGTTTGAATCATAAAAGGCGTTTAACTTAGTCGTTTGTAATTTTGAATTCCTTTCAAGAAATGGTAGAGTTATAACTATTAGTTTGTAATGTTATGGTGCAGGTTTTGTTTACTAAAATTCAGTTTGACCAAAATTGTTCTCTCTTTACCAAAACTCAACTATCCCTTTAAACCAGTTTAGTGGGGTACCCATAATTACATAGAATTTTAATTTGCGCAATAAAATATGGTGGCCTAAACTATCAAAAGCTTTACTAAGATCAATATACACACCCACATGTATTTGTTTACATTCAGAAAATGTATTAAGCAATTCAGCTGTATAAAGTAAGGCTGATTCGGTTGAATGATTTGGTCTAATTCAAAACTGTTCAGGTATTACAACTGAATATATATGTCAACATTCTATTTCGTTTGGCATGATCATGAATTAAATTGCAGCTGTTTATATCTAAGAACATGGCACATCTTTGCTGGCGGTCTGCCAAAAACGTTTCACATGGCAGCACCGGTCCCATGTTCAGACTCTTTACGAAATTTGTGTGACCTAATCAGTTTGCCATTTTGTGTGATTTGTATTAAATGAAAGCTCTTTGTGTCGCCAATGTTACAGCATGGGGACCTTCATGTTAAATATAACAGACATATCAATCCGTTAAGGAGCCCTAGCAGACTGTTATGGATAGCCCAGCCCCTTGGGATTTGCGGTTGCAGGGGCGTGGCAAAAAGAATCATTGTAGGAGGAAGTTTAATTTATTATCTATAAATAAAAAAACAGATGTTAATGATCACAATGCATGTTATACAGGAAATTTGTCTGACGCACACAAGAATGCAGGCTATACCAAATCGTGCAAAGGAATCTAGTCTTTTTATCGTGAAACATGGGAAGAGCTACGCTAATAGTGGTCATCGTGTAGGTAATTTTTTCTAGGACGAAGTGCGCTGATGGTCGTGATAAGATCTAGGATGACCAAGCAGAGGCTGGACGGGTTACACGAGCAACTGAATATATCGCACAATCCTGTATGATTAAAAGGAAGAACGGAAAACGGTGTATAATATAGGATTTCTCGGTCAATTTCGTGAGCTTTTCATTCATTTGTATACAAAGTTTATTCAAATTTGCGAAATACACCTGTCGGTGTGTAAATTCCATTCAAAATAGTATGTTTTTCATTTGATTTACCTATTTGGTCAATTGATTTAGCACTTGTATCATTCAATTTAACAACCGCTCACAAATGCGCAGTTTGCATTCAATTTCGTCAACAATGGCAAATCGGACGTCCGAATCATTCAATTTCACATTGGGTCGTTCAAAATAACAAAGTTTTCATTCAATTTCGCCTTTTATTACAAACAGATGGGATACATGGTATATGCACATGTTTCTCATCTAAATGAAACAAATGATTTATATAGCACATATTGTCATTATTGTTCAATATCCGAACTCCTTGCATATAAATAACGGACATGGGCGTCAACGGGCGGGAGATCGTTATACGTATACGTATACCAGGGCATATTCATAACAAGACACTAGCTTAGTTACATGCTAATTATATATCGATGATGTGGCTAGGCTTATACTTAACACATGATCGTTCAGTTGCTAAATACTGTTCATTTATTTTTGGTTTTTAATGTTCTATATACTTGGTTTGTGATATATTGAACGTACATCATCCCTTTCATCGTTCATGTACACCTCTTCATCTGTTTCAATTAATGTATTTTTAGGGTGATGAACAATACGAGAGTAGGAAAGCATAATTTCTACGTACCTGTTCAAATAATGCAATCTGGAGGACTGAAGGTGGTGAAGGTGGACGAGGCCAACATTCATTCACGTCAAGAATAACACATATGCCGCTTTGTGGATGGTGTAGCGCGGCCAGGTAGGATTGCAGTATACGGCCGTCCGTCATGTCTGTGACGTTACGACAGTCTAGTCTGTAGCAAATGGGGAACAAATCGATTTGGACCAAATAATGTAGCATAACATTTCGAGACGAGTTAACCAAGGAATATTATTATTTCGATACACAAAGGTCCGTTGTGTCTGTCTAATAGTTGACATGAATATAAATATGTTCGTAATCTGTATTTTGCAACATTTCACTTTTGACTTCGCCCTACATTTGGATGCAATGCACATTCCACGGAAAAAATATTGATAGCTAATGTTATACTGGTAAATGTAATTCACGCTTTTCAATGATACGAAATTTATGAATGATTATAGAATAATACAAAGTTAGTAATACGCAAAATGAGATAAAATTGCAAAGTGTGTCATGTATTTACTCAATTATGAGAAAATCAGCTACGCGTATCTGCATGTGTTGTTTTCTATAGAGCAACATCTCGCTTCTGTGATTACAATATTCGTTAGATGTCAAAGCTATGTTGTGATGTTGACTGAAATGCCTTTGTTCTACACCTTTCTGTATCAGTATCAGGTACTGGATGGCATTAATACTCTTTGTTTATGAGTCAGAAGTACTAATTGTAGGCAATTTAGTGTTTGTTTGAAGTTCGTTGTCATTCAAAAAAGTCTGTTTGATGCGTTGAAAAACTCAGAATCGGAGCCTTGAGCGAATAGAGGCGACCGATTTGATGCGCTAACTTTGTAGTCGCTTATACACAGATTTATATGTGCGTCGGGACCCAAATTGGGTGGTCGCTGGTTCGCGTTAGGCAGATGGTCGCATTAAGCAGGTCGCTTAACACATGCTTTTTCACGGGGGGGGGGGGGGGGGGGGGGGGTGAGGACCAGAGAGCGGTCATTATGAGCAGGTGGTCGCTATAGACAGGTGGTCGCACCAGCATGTTTTACTGTATTGTATTTTAAATGACGTGCGCGAGAATCGATGCTCCCATAAGACTTACAATTATGAGTTGTGGGTAACACTCGCAGTAATGCTAATAGATAGAACAGCATCTTTCCATCTGCATTGGAAACTCACCCGATTAACTGCATATTGTGGCAAAGCCGACACAATTTAATGAGGTTGACTGCACTCTCACCATCCATGTACACGCCACTCAGTGAGATCTTCTCCAGCCATATCAGCTTGAATCCTATGACGTCACTCACAATCCGCCAGATTGCGCGCGCTATCACCCTCCCAGCAATCAGCGTGATTTCTTTCAAGCTCTGTCCCGCCTGACTGAGACCGTCCGCAACCTGGCGTACCTGGTTATCATCTGCGAGATGGAGGTACAAATCAACGCTATACAGGACAGGCAGTGACCCGCTTAACCAGCTGTAGGTACCTGCGTCATTATACAAGGTTCTCAAAGCAGGAAGGAGTGGTGGATGGAGAGGGTGGGATATGTGTGACGGCACGGTGACAAGGCGACTCAGAGCATGGCATGATGAGATGTTGGACCATAACATGTTTGATTGCTCAGGTTCCAGAGTAGAATGCAGCAGTATGACCTCTTTAATCTCCCATGATTAAAGACAATGTGGAGAAAGCAAACTAGAATACTAAAACAGAATGGCCAGTAGTGGGAAATGTCTTTATTGGTCAAACTAATTGATTATTACTTTTGAAATAACATACAAAGGAGCGTGTGTTGAAAAATCTGAAGCAGTCTGAAATTTGAACTTAATTCCATGTGCATTCATAAAAGAAACAATTTTCGACCAAAGGAATACGCGTAATATCATATGTAGAGTTTTAGAAGATATATGGGATATCAATGTGACATTATTCTGAAATTATTAACTTACTGTAATGTTGGCATATTTAATTTCTGTATTCATAGTATTCACTAAGGTGCTTTTCTCAATGCATAACTTTTTTTGAACTAAATGCACAAAGTATGACAACAACTATCTGGAAATAAGTGTAGAAAAATGCCACAAGCATACTCCACCCGATCTATGAATACAGAAAGCGGAAATGTGTGTTGGGAGTGATTGCATATTTTGTGGGATTTTTTTTCTTTCTCAAAAGCTTCAAATCGAAACAAATATATCAACTCAAACAAATCGACTACAGGCCTAAGGGTGAATTATTTGCGTCAATTTGTGTCAATTATTATTACCCCGGGCATAGGCTATAATGCACCAGCACATATTGAGTGCACCATCTGTACTCCCTGGGGAGCATTCCTTTTAAGCGGTTCATGGGCATTGAGAAGATCGTTAACATAAAGGGTTTCACCTCCTTCCGGGTCCCCATTTATATACAAGGTACAGGGCCAATAATAGTCATACCATACACAAGTAAACACGCCTCACCTTGTATTTTATGTCAGTTGGGAGCTTGTCAATGCCGATGATCGTACTGTAATTGGCTTGTTGAATGTGAATACAGTCAGTAAAGCAGGATTGTAGACGTTGAGATTGTTTTTCATTACCTGCGCGGCAAGTATTCGTAGTGGCCAATATATCCAATACTAGAGTATGTCATGAATAGCTTAAGCGATCAAAATATTTCTTCGGCTTAAATCTCGTGATATGCTCGAAGATAGGTTCAGATGAGTTTGGTGCTGATTCCGCTGCAAACCGAAGTACCAATTGAAACTCAACAACTCTTTCTTTACTGTTAATTAAACTAAGTTTTTCTTCTAACTCATGCTGTACGAGTGATGAGAGATATACACCGGCACAGTGTTCCATTGCTATATTGTGATAGAACTCACAGCAAGTTACTCTCAACCCTAGGATATCGTCTAAATCTGTTTCGAATGTTTGAAGCAGACCAATGTTTACAGCAATGTTGAATTCATGGGGACAATGACTGAATTCGTCCTTGTTAAATATCAAGCGCTTACTTTCCTCTAACAATACTTGAAAAGCCACCCTTCCGATGGCAGCAAGAACCTTCCGTACATTGTCCCATGAGTACTCAATGACACGAATCATAGAAGTTTGCTTTGCTTTGACATGTGCTGCAAGAAACTTGCAGTAACACTTAAACACATCACTTATCGTTTCAACATCTACCAAATAGCCTCCATCCCATATGAAGCACAATACCATGCAGAAGAACGGGATTCTAAACAAGAGTGGCAGGTTGAACCGAGTTCTCAGATATTCTTTCAAACGATGTCCTTTGGGAGGGTCAGCGGTGAAAAATCTGTCAATGTATTTGTCTCTATCCACCTCCGAGAACCCTTCCAGCTCCATGACGGCGTACACGTTTGAGAGCTCATCCGTCTTGAAATGGCTCGCAAGATGAGGACGAGTTGACACAAGAACGTGACAGTCGGGGAAACGATGATACCGGAGAAGCTTGACAAGAGATGTCGGAGACTCAGTGCCAGAGAACTCATCGTAGCCATCTAGCAATACGCCACATTGTCCGCCATTGTTGGTGATAAAAAGCTCCATTTCTTCACGCGTGACGCCCTTGAACTCTTGCAATAACTTGGTAATTATTGCCTCTCCGAGTGTGCAGTTTTGCTTTGTCGTCCTGAACTTCAGCCAGAACAAGAGGGTAAACCGACGTCTCAGTGGGGAATCTTCATTGACAGCCCAGTCATGCGCGAGCTTGGCCATAGAGGTGGTCTTACCGAACCCGGCTGCTCCTAACAGAACAATCCGTGGCGGAACACGTCCATTTACTTCAGTTTTAAAGACTTCATTGATTGGTCCTTTCAATTCCTCTTTGACGACATTCTGCCCTCTGTGACCCATTTTGTGCTTGTGCAGTGTTATTTTTGTGTATAAGTCTTCAAAATCGGTTGTTTTGTCTTCCTGCCCAGGCTGTAGCTGTATTCGCGCTGTCATTTTGTAGTGCTCAATAAGTTTATCCCGGCATTCCCGCACCGTCAGATTAGCAGAAATCTTCTTCGACAGTACGTCTGCAACGAAACAAAACAAAGTATAGTTTGAATATATCCTTGTGTTTTGTTTTGTTTTGTTTTTTATGCCAACATTTACCAATAAATGTGAAATCAATACAATCCAATTCAATATCGCTATATGAAGAGCTCAGTGCTAAAAGGCGCTAAATCTACTTTCCATACAACATTTGGTTAACAATAATTTGCATTTAGCTACGTATCTATCTAGAAATCCACATTTTTACGATAAATTACTCACTCAAATTTCCCCGTGCTTCGAAGCATCACGCCGGAGGCAACACGGATCACGCGGCCGGTAACGCGGGGCATCCCGGATACAACTGAGAGTACCCCATCCGTCGCCATCCGTCGCCATCCGTGTTGGCACCGTGAATGTGTGACAACCCCGAAATGGAGCAGTCAACCACTTTCGAAGCAAATAGACAATTATTGCAACTGAGAGTGGACACAATGACTACGAAACATAATTTTGTAGAGAACTCTATCCATTGTGTGCAAATGGTTAAAGGGTGACTAAATTAAGAACGCATGTTCATTTTGGTTGTTGATCTATAATTATGAATACATCACTACATTACTATTTGATGTACATTTTTATCATATTTTGTATCATATTTTTTCTATCATGTTTGTTCTACCTACTAAGATACACCCCTATTGACTTCTCTGACATCACAATACCATTCATCCATCGATCAACTAGATAAACATAAACAAAATATAATATGTTTTCACCCACTAAGTACCTTATCATGCTTATTGTACTAGCATTGGATGTTTTCATTGAAACTCTCCATTATGGTGAGTGGGCATTGGATAAAAGTGGTCAGTTGACATGCCCATGTCTTTTGTTCATCTAGCTGACTGATGGTTGAATGGTATTATTATGTCACAGAAGGCAAGTTGTTCTGGGGGTGAACTGGTGAAGCTTAGCAGGTAGAAAAAAGTAATAACAAAAAGTATATAACATATAAAACAAACATTTCAAAAATGACAAATAGTCAACATGTGATGTTATCATTATTATATTCAACATGGGTTTTAAATTTAGTCACCCTTTAAAGGGATAGTTGAGTTTTGGTACTGAGGACGCCATATATACCAAAACTCAACTCTCCCTTTGAATACTTAGAACAATAGTTAAAATAAATTGTACACATGATCAAAACAAAACAGAGGATAAAAGCTTTTTTCTCTTTGTTGCATGTTTGTTATTCAAAACCATAATGAAAACTCTTGGAAATAAACGCCGTGACGGCGCGTGTGCATATGCGTACGTCGCTAGAACTCGTAATGTCCTCTTTCAAATTATGACATTGCCGCATTGTTTTGACGATTTAACAGTCATGTACAGAAATTGGGGCGAGTCGCATTTAAAAACCAAAATTCCTTTCTATCGTAAAATGTAACATTCATTGCGAAACGCCTGGCAATCACACTGCCTTTGTAGGTTAAAATCTGTTACGCATTGAAGTTTGGAGTCACGAGCCCATGTGAAATGCACGATATTTTGACGGTGAATGCAAACAGGTTGCACTCAAAGAGCCATATTGTGTCAAATTGGAGCGAACAGATCTGAAAAGAGTAGAATGTAAGCTATTTACGGATCTAAATTCATTGTTATTGATGAAATAACACCGCTGCCTTTTCGTTTTGAAAAGTTATGCGCGATCGGGACCATGCTCTAAGCAGAAGATCGTGCATGGCGATTCCATTTTTGAATGGGGTAGTACAATGCGAGATGCTCTTCAAAGTACACCACAAACTTGTCCAGATCTCCTTGCCTCCTGACATCCGACTTATCACAGGCATCACCAGACCGCAACGAGCACAACATCAAAGCCACAACTTCAGATTCACCCAACCATTTTGCCGAGTTAACTGCTACATGTACAGCATGTTTCCCAGAGCAGTCCGTGTCTGGAACGCTGTCACTGCAAATACAATTCTTGGCTTTAGGGGAGCGGCACTACCCGCCATACAGACTATGGCGCCGCCCCTGCCCCTGAAGATGTTGTAACGAGGGACACACCTGCACCACCTGCACACTGCACCCTACACATTGTATATAGTGTATGGAGAACAACCACCATCACTTCACCAACAGCACATCACCAACAGCACGCAACACAGCACAGCCCTCTCCAGGACAGCGTTCACGCTTTTGGGAGAGTAATTCTTCAAGGTTCAAGGTACAGTGCGATGCGGTGTATGCTGTATGTATCCATTGGACGGTGATTGTAAGCTGGCAAATACGTTGGCCTTTACATTTTAAGTTCAAATGGGTAGTTTAGTTTTGGTAGAGAGGGCGCTGCGCATTGTACATGTTTTTGTGAGGTAATTAAAAACTGAGTGTCGAATTTGAGCGAGCGTGCAATTTTTTTATTTGGTCGAAATCGGCCCCAAAACGGCTGAAATATTAATAAATATATCTGATCTTATAATTATTTGGGGACCAAATAATGAGATGATATTTAAAAAAAAATCAAAAAATGCTTCCACTTTTTCAAAAAATTATTAAATTATTTTTAAAATAATTGTTGATGATCTCTCTGTAAAATCATTATTTAAATAAAACATCACATGCATAACTGTGTATGATAAATGGTTAAAACCAATGTCCATTTAGAAAGCGCCCTTTTGTATTTGAATGGCTCTTTTTCAATGATAACAGGCTTTTTACTTAGTCGTTTTTTTTTATTATTTTTGTTTCATACCTTTCAATCATGGTGGATTTATGACTATTAGTTTTATAATGTTATTGTCCAGGTTTGGTTACTTACTACCCCTTTAAATCATAGGCATAGTACATTATTATGTTAAAGATTATTGGAAGGAATACTCCCCAGGGAGTGGAGATGGTGCACACAATGTGTGCTTGTTTGCATTGTATCCTATGACCGGGGTAATAATGTATTGTAAAGCGCTTAGAGATGATTATCAATCGTGATAGACGCTATATAAATAATAGATATTATTATTATTATTTATAATTATGTTTAGAAGATCATGAATTTTCGTTAATTGACTTATTACATTCACCACAGGTTGCCTTGGTGATATACATTTCCTACATGTTTATAATAGGCCGATAGGGAAATGGGAGTTTCCATGTGTATAGTGAGCGTACTATCAGGCGCGGCTAAATAAACATTTTGATAAGGGTCTTGAGCGTACGCCTATTATCAGTGCAGCGATTTTATGTCCAAATCGACCCTAACGTTGACATTATGCCTGTCATTTTCATTCGCGCTGTTAAACGTATTATTATTATGAATTTATTATTATTAAACTTGTAACACTCGCAATACCTTCTGACGACGTCAATGGCCTATCTGGAGTCGATCCTGCCATGAGAGATTGAAGCCTCTCCTTGGTTGCGCCCTCCTCTCTGTTCCTCCATGTCATCAGCATATGTTCACAGGCTCCCTTGAAGTCACGGCTGTAATCATGCTGCTTCCAGTTCTCAAGTTCCTGCAGATGGAATCCCAGCCTCTGGCCAATAGCTAGAAACTGGTCGTGTGGAATCTCTGGGGCAAGTGCTAAGATGCCTTCATCAGAAACCCTGATTTAGGGTTGGTGTGATATAGACGAAAAACAAAGTTAACTTATTATAATTCTCAAGTCCGTATAGAATTTTGACAAGCCTCTTGTCAAAATATGAGTCCGGCTCTTAGGCGGAGGGCCAAAGTCGAAAAAAGTGACTTTAGGTTTCCAGATCTCTACAACAAGTTTAAACCGATCCTAATCGCAACTACTTTTAATGAGACAAATTAATTCAGAGGTCTACCTCAACGAATTTGTTGCGAACATCTCCAAATCCAAGATGACGTCTAAACAAAGCAGCCGTTTTGACTTGCTATAGATAATTGGCGAAATTTAACAACAACACCTCTAATCAGCATTATTTACCCATCATATTAAAGGGGTAGTTTAATTTTGGTGAGGCTGAACTTTAGTAGCCAAAACCTGCACAAACCGTGCTCAAAAGGTATACAAAATTACAAACGACTAAGTAAAAAACCTGTTATCATTCAAAAATAGCCATTTAAACACAAGAGGGAACTTTTTTAAAAGGCATTGGTTTCAACCCTTTTTCCTACAAAATTATGCATGTGATGTTTTAATGATATAATGATTAAATAGCGAGATCATCAACAACTATTTAAAAAACGCTTTTGAAAATTTTTGAAAAAGTGCAAGCATTTTTTAAATTTTTTTCTAAAAATCATCTAATTATTTGGGCCCCAAATAATTATAAGATCAGATATATTCATTGATATTTCAGCCGTTTCTGGGTCGATTTTGACCAAATAAAGTTTATTCTGCCATTAAAATTGCATGATCTCTCAAATTCGACACTCAGTTTTTCATTACCTCACAAACAAATTGTGATGTGCAGCGCCCTCTCTACCAAAACTAAACTACCCCTTTAAAGACAATAACATTTCATATAATCTGATACCAAATATCATGAGGTTAACAGCCCCAAACTCAAATTTTAGGCATTTTCCCCAAAAATATGAAATTATTGATTTACATAATTACGCATAAATCATTCATTGTATTAGGAGTTAAATTCATACTTTGCAGAAATCTGTCTGATTATATCAACAATACTCTGTGAAAGTTTCAAATGTGTACCGTATCTGAACTAAAAGTTATAGTAATTTGAAGTCAGCATTTGATACCGAAAAGACGGGTAGTTTTGCATGATTTCTCATGCTGTACAGGGTGTCTCAAAAATGTGCAATCTTGATTATTAGATTTGTGTACCATATAATTATGTCAATGCCCGGACACCTTTAATTCCAGTTATGAAAAAATCAGTAAAAACATAATTTCCTGTAATATGATGAATATTCCACCATTACTATATAATCTGCGTAGATGTCGTGTCTGTCTTGTATTTGTACAGCATTTATCATAAATCAAGCGCTAATATGAATTCAATTCCACTCCACATTGCGCATTCCATCATACTTACGCGCCTGCCATGCATATTGCAAATACAAATCATACTGGGTACCCATGATGTGTTTAAAGCCTTTCCAGATCATGTTCATTATCTTGAGTATGTGTCTTACTGAATATGGAAGACAATATGTGCAGAGCGTATCTAGATTCAAAGACGATATTGATCGCAAGGCACACACCCTTCATGCTATTCATATCTCGAGTCCGCTCGTTAGTCATAAGGACCGCTAGTCATAAGGACCGCTATTCATGATAGCGTGTAACTTCCTATATTTTTGAGCGATTATGAATAGTGACCCCCTTTTCGTTTTATGAATAGCGGTCCTTCACGTAAATAGGGAGTTACATGTTATGAATAGCGGTCATTATGACTAGCGGCCCTTATGACAAGTGATGTTACCCCATATCTTATTTACTATCTTGAGACTTGAGACTATACAGGTCTATAGAAATCGGCTGTCTTAGTATTAAAATAAAGGAAATTTAATTCCTAAACCAATATGTACAGCACCGAAAAGCAGCAGCAAGCCGAATTTTATTTGTTTTGTACTACACTGTACTCGACGTGTAATCATGGTAACAACATCCGATTTTGGACAGAAATATACCAACTCACCAAATATTTATTTTTAAAAACTTCTTTGTTTTCCTTCATGTTCACGCGAAAATTAGTGTACACAGAGCGGCTTGTAGTAGCCATATGATTTATTGTATTTCTGTAGTTCTTGTTACCATGGTTACAATGTACACGGTGGTACAAAAAATTACTCTATGATAAACAAAATAGTTTATTCAAAGTCTTCTTCGAAACCTGAGAAAGTCTAGGTAACTGTGGTTTTCCGAATTATCAAGAAATGGTCGGTCCATCTCTAAAGGGGCAACCTCGCTAGTCGTAAGGGCCGCTAGTCATAAGGACCGTTATTCATAACGTGTAACTTCCTATACGTGAAGGACCACTATTCATAAAAACGAAACGGGGTCACTAGTCATAATCGCTCAAGGTATACGAAGTTACACGCTATTATGAATATCGGTCCTTATGACTAGCGGTCCTTATAACTAGCGAGCGGACCCATCTCTAATGCCTCGATCACACCTTTGAGTATTGGGATTGCGTATTGCTGCGTATTGCTCGAAAGCAGACATACTCAGATACACCCAATAAAGCACAATGATGCGAGCTCACTACGTACTCAATACGCAGACTAGCGCAGGGGCCTGCGTATGTCGCTCGCTAGTTTTAAAATGTTCTAAACTCTCGCAAGCAAACGCAAAGTCAAAATGCATACGAGCGGGAGCGAGTGACAACCAGTGAATGCGAGCAACAGCGAGCGACAGCGAGTGACCTACCGCAGGTATACGCAATCATTCGCAACCTCATTTTTTTAGAGCGCGTGTCACTGCGTATATCTGCGTTTCCCACACGATTTACCTCGCTGTAGCTCGTTGTCGTTCGCATGATTGCGCGTATTGTTGCGCTGTTACTTGCACACCGCTCCTAGCAACACGAATCACTGTGAGCCCCGCTCGCTTTGCTGCGAGTCTCGTTCGTGTGCCACTCGCTATGTTGCGAGTCTAGCTTGTGCGCCATTCGCTTTAGCTCTCTCTCTCGCTGGTTCCCGCTCGCTTTAGCTCGCTAGGGCTACGATTGGCTGTCTAGCAGGACGATTGGCAATAAAAGACGGTCCGCAAAATGACCAGTTTTTATATACCGCCGCAGCCCGAGCGAGCTGGTACGCTTCAGAGCGAGTTGGCACGCAACATTACGAACGGCTGCTGCGGCAGTCGAGCTAAAGCGGGCGCATACGCAGTGAGGCGCAACGATACCAACTGGCGCGAGCGGCTAGCGAGCGGCAAGCGAGCAAAGAACGAGTTCCATACCCAATGTGGCGAGCACACTCCGTATTGAATCGTACTGCTTCGGGCAACAGCGAGCTAAAGCGGGACCATAGGCAACCATATGCAACCGTACGCAGTCTCTATACGAGCGGTATACGAGCTATATACATACGCAATAGTGTGACTGCTAACTTCAAAATCGCTGCGTATTGCTGGGTAAGGCTGCGTATTGATATACCCCGCCTAGCGCATCAATACGCAGCAACATACGCAAATGTGTGACCGAGTCTTATAGGACGCGCGCCTCTCATAAATGGGTACCTGGTCTGGTGAAAATTAGCTTGGTGCACCTATAAGGTTACCCGCCGCTAGTATGCTCCCGGGGAGTTGAGAATGTGTACAAGATAATTGTGCGGCTCTGAACTGTACCACAGGGATAATAATAAGCGCTTAGAAGCTGTTCTGCATTAGGCGCTATATAAGTGCGTTATTATTATTATTATTTGAATATTGCACTGAATAGTGCACTTTGCAAAGGACTTTGCATGATGGATTTGTTATTGCAGTGAAATTACCGATACACTATTTTCGTGTATTGCAATCCGATGGCACCATATTCATTACATAAATTATGAAAAAACATGAACTGTGTTAACGAGTGTAAAGAGTATGTCATTATTTAGAATTATTTCTTTCGAAAGTTCGATAAAGTCCATAAACAAAATGTAACATGGGGCACCCTGTACAGACTGTCCCAGAAAAAACGAAACCGGGTTTCATGGCAGAAATTTTCTGTCATAATGAATAATTTCTTTGATGATATATATATGTCTAAAAAGCTCTGTGTCTTTTCTTTCATTTGATGTACAACTTATGGCACATAATTCACGCAAGACTGAATTAGAACAATGGAAAGAGGTGTTACCAAAATTCGATTTGCGCGCAGAAATTGCAAGTTTGGGTGAGGTTTTGGGGTGAGTTGTAACGGTAGTAAACGTACTTATTTTGAGAAAAGACAAACACCTCATAAAAAAACATAATTTTATCTTTTATATGACACATCATGATTAAAAAATAAATGATTTATGCCAGAGAACGAGTACAATGAAATCATGCTTGATTCCAGCCCAAATGGGTAATTTTCCTGATCTAGCCTGTTTCCCATGTTTTACCTGATCCCCATGTTTGTGTAAATTCACTCATGCATCAAAGTCCATTGTCAGGAAAGGTGAGCGACTTCCTACTCAACTTTCACTCATTTGGGCAGAAATCAGGCATGGTTTCATTGTACTCGTTCTCTGGCATAAATCATTAATATTTTTAGCATGAGGTGTCATGCAAAAGATACAAATATGAACTTTCATGTGGTGTTTGTCCTTTTTAAAAATAAGTACGTTTACAACCCTTAAAACTCACCCAAACTTAAAATTTATGCGTGCAAATGGAATATTGGTAACACCACTTTCCATTGTTCTAATTCAGTCATGCTTGAATTATGTGCCATAAGTTGTACATCAAATGAAAGAAGAGACACAGAGCTTTTCAGACATATATATATCATCAAGGAAATTATTCATTATGACAGAAAATTTGTGCCATGAAACCCGGTTTCGTTTTATCTGAGACACGGTGTATAGTGTTCGAAATCATACAATATTGCTGTATTTGTCGATATCAAATGCTGACTTCCAGCTATTATAACTTTTTGTTCGTATACGGTCCAAACTTGGAAATTTTTCGGAGTATTGCTTATATAGTTGGGCAGTTTTCTGAAAAGTATCAGTTCAACTGCCGGTGCAATTATTGATTCATGCCTAAATATGTAAATCAATAATTTCATATTTTTAGGAAAAAATGCCTAAAATTTGAGTTTGGGGCTAAAAAGGACAGTGTTACTTATCCTGAACCGCATAATGTTTGGTATCAAAATATAGGACATTTTATTGTCTTTAATATAATGGCAAAATAATGCTGATTTGAGGTGTTGTTTGGTAAATTTCGCTAATTATATATAGCATGTCAAAACTGCTGCTTTTTTTTCTTTTTTCGCCATCTTGGATTTGGAGGTGTTCGCAACAAATTTGTTGAGGTAGACGTCTGAATTAATTTTTCTCATCGAAAATGCTTGCAAATACAATTGTTTTGAAATTGTTGTAGAGATCTGGCAACCTAAGTCCTGAAGGAAGCCAGTTTTTCGACTTTGCACTCCGCCTATCTGGCAAAACCAGCAACTTCGCCTCATTTACGATTTTGCGTAAACGGCCTGAAACGGTCAAAATTTGACCTCAGGGACGAAATAAACATGTAGGCTAAATGTCATATATTGTTAAGCAACTGCTCTAGTTTCTAATGAGATATGCACAATTCCAAAATATTATCTGGGAAAATGGCTATATCTTAGGATATGACATGTACTTTGAACTGAGTGGTAAACTTTAGCCTCAATTATCTCCATTATTTTAGCAGAATAAGAAAAATCATTAGAAAATCGTAACTTTGTCAATTTTTATCCGATCGGCATAAAAATGGTCTCAAAATAAAGAAAGAAATCCACATATCAAAAGTTACATTTCATATTTGGTGTCAAAGTTGCTGGTTTTGCCAGAGCCGGTCACATATAACTCGGAGGTGTGGGACAGGGCTATTAAACCATAATCTTAAACATCGTTGTTGTGCTAAAGACAATAGTTTATTGTCCTAAAATGATTAAATTACGTCTAGCTACAAATTAACTGTGTAAAACTGTACATGTGGTTGGATGACATGGTGTTGAAAAACATTTACGGGAGAAAAGCCCCAGATCCATAATAAATATAGAGCGTATAGCATAAACACAATGCATGGGAGCTGAAATGATTACGGCATCAACTACTGAATGTGTCGACAGCAGTATCATTAGTATCATCAATGAAAATTATAATGTAGTTATCTAGTTATGAAAAGTGAATCGCATACCTAATGATTTTACATAATATAGTAATGTTTTATTCATAATGCAACAAGATTAACTATTGATACGCACATTCTAAGAATAAAATAAAATTGAATAAAATATAAAATAACCTATTTGACTAATAAAAAGTTTATACATGCCTTGAAGCAGATTGGGTGAATGAAAATCTCTTTTATATACAACCAATAGCGAAAGTTTGAGCAGATTTGGATATACCAATCAATAACTATAATTTGTCAGATTTGTCATTAAATCTTGTATACTGCCTTCTTTGTTGCAGTTTGACTAGTTTTGCTAGTTTTGTTTATACATTCAACATTGCTTTTTTGGGAGATTTCCCCTTTAATAATGTAATGTATTATGCGTAGTACTTGGCTTAATATAATTTGGACTCTCGTCTTTCGGTGAAAAGGAGCAATGCACACAAAATAATCCTGCAAACATAAACCGATATAGATTGTATGTAATGTTGATATGGAGTAACATTTTTTAATTTACCTTTTATGGAACGCTCGAGCCATGTTTACTTAGGACAGTTGGGAGTTCTATACACTGGTAGAGCAAGGGAAATAGGGAAGATAGGGAAGATGTTATGATGACATATCATAACAATAACACAAGGCACGTTTCCGTCTCGGTTTGAAGTAAGTCATATATTTTACATTTTAGTCCAGACGTAGCATTTGAGACTTCGATCATTGAAAGATTGATCAGAAATCAGAACGATGTACGAGGTACAAGAGAAGTGGCAAAGCTCCAAGTGATTCTGGATAAAATTGGACAAAGTTATCGGATCTTTTAATTTCATAAGTTTTATTCCACTAGAATCTAAGCAACGTAGTCTCGATTGAATATGTTGCGTATCAATCATTTTACAAATTGCAATGTAACGATTTGAGTAGTAACAAAATCTCATTCAATATCTAATTCAATATCTAATAGAGTGAATGTAGCCTATGTCACCCCTGTAGTATCGTTATCACATTATCAAAATACCTACTCTTGCTCCATACATCATATTCGATTATGTTCATTCTATCACCTATTATCAAAGTGCAAGGACCAAAGCTTCTGTTTGGCGGCAATAACGTTAATTCCTTAATACAAAAATTATTAAACGATTTGGGGAGCGAAATTTAGGAATTTTGTCGTGAAACATATACATAATCAATTATAAAAAACACATCTTGTAAGTTATACATACCTTACACGATTGCAAGATTCCGTTACAAAAGGAGCATACGACGTAGTGCATACAACAATGTAACAATAATGATCGATATTGCTCAAAAACACTACAGAGAATGTGGACACGTTGTAGAAATCTGGGACGACATATGGCAGTATGAATAGATTACACAGTCTACAGATGGGTAAATAAAAACATGGATGATGTCATGTAGTGACGGGTGGTCACGTGACAAGTAGACAGGCATGTATAATACCACGAAGTGAAGGGTGGTCACGTGACAAATGGACATATGGCAGGCTCCTATGAAGGATTTTTCAGGGGAAGGCGGGGGTTGGTGCGTCATTAAGACAAACACGGCGCCGGGTTGAGTCGTTAAAGTAGGAAAGAGGGCGTTCGTTGCAAAAATAAAAATCGAGGCAGAAACCAAGATGGTCAATGCCACCAATAACCCCCCCCCCCCCCCCCCCCCCCAGCTGCCACGGGCCTACATATATGGTTATGTGGTAAACGATATATTACAAATATGGAACAAGTTTCGTTTTTTTTCTAATTTTCATTAAGTTAAAAAGATATTTACGATTGAAGTGTTCAGATGAAAATATCTACGGGACTTTTTCAGTCATGTACAAGGTAAATGCAATGAGTAAGTAAATATCACTTTGCAGTTTCGCTCATTGGTCGGCCAAGATACATCGAATTAACTTGTAATGTTCACACATCAAGTAATGGACATAATTATCAGATCACACCAGTACACATTTCCATTAAACATGCATTACGTTTTGAACTTGTCAACACAGTTAGGCTACTAAATCACTTTAACCACACATACAGTTTGCACAAAGTGTCAAATTGTAAAGTGATACAAGATAATTTACTCCCACGGCTTATAACATCTGTATTTAGTTTATAACCTCCAAGGGGTTTTGCGTTGTCCACATTATAGAAACCGCATTTATTTCAGGGATCTGTGCGGTAGCAAACTAAACCAGACTCAATCTTCGTCGCGTGATTCTGCTAAAGAGATAACACCCTAACCACATTGCAAACGGGAACCTGGTACCGAATTCATTAACTGTTGGGGTATTACAATGCAGTAAGGGGAACGTTTTACACCATATCCATGTTGACATTGTATCAGAGTAAACACTCATAGACACATGTTGAGAGAGTTGAATATGATATCAATTAATGGTTGATATATTAATATTTTTCTCGCAATTTATTGTAGACGCCTCTTATAGAAAGAAACAACTCGGCCTTATTTTTCATTGTCATATTTTCTTATTCAGATACATGAATCATGAATGAGACATGTACTACAAACATGATACAAACGTACGAGCAGTATCTAATGTGAATTCACTTACAGCAGTGGCGTAAAAGGTGCCTGTTATCAGGGGGGGGGGGGGGCAGAGCCAAACAAATTCCCTGTTACTAAGTCTAATTTCCCGGTAACTAAGTCCAAAATGCTCATTTTCCCAGTGTTTTGGTGGACTTTCCTTCTGGATTTTCCCCCCTCAAATCCTTCTTGGGGCAGTCTGCCCCCCCCCCCCCCCAGCCCCCCGGCTGTTACGCCACTGACATAGAGATAAATGTTGAAGCATTATACAGATCATATTCTGCCTTTGAGGGAATTGAAATACTATTGAGGGTGATTTTAAATCCCAAGACGTAGTCGGGGATTTATTGTGTTCACGAAAATATCATTTCAAATCCCGAGGGAACATTCCATCATGTTCCATAATAACAACCAAGTTAACATATGCATGCTATATGACTTAGTTTATTTACAATTGAGTAACAGATTGTTAAACTTTTAGCTGCCTCTGAGTTTGATTAGCTACTATGGCTTGGCGAAATAATATGTTGACCAGTAATTGTGACGTCAAAGTACAATTGATTTGTTTTGAGTGTCAAACTTTAATGAGCATACAAGTTTTATGACCGAATGAACTTGAATTGAACAAAATTAGATGATAAATAGCTAAATAGATGCGTACACGTTTTCAAAAATTTACCAACAATAGTTTGTATACATCCACACCGAAGTGGCCATAGGTATTTCGTTTTCTGGTTGACTAACCAGCCGTACGTTCTAACGAACATCCCGTTCTCGTTATCGCGCTCAATGACCTGTTGACGGACTTCCATCAAACAGGGTACATGTATGTAATTTAATAAGCCAATGGAATGATCAAATAAATATATATACATGTATATCATAATGTATGCCAAAATAGCTCGTTATCGCGATATGTCAATAACGAACATACTAATTGTTACTTAACGTCGTACATGTATGTATCCTAAGATGTCAATGACCTTTTTAAATGTTGTGGTCATGAGGACAAAGTTCGAAGGTCACAGGACTCATTGTTTGAAAAAAACAGCTCTTAATCGTGATATATCTAGCCTTGGTTGACGAATTGCCATACAGAAGTGTATTCTGAAGAGCAAATGGACTGATCAGATTTAAAGAGTCGATAAAGGTCAAATGTCAAGTCTGATTCTGCTCATACATGTCACATATCGTGCAATGACGGAGGCATCCAATTCGACTGCACGCCGTCGCACATCTATTTTTATAACAAACATGTATTAATGATCTATCTATGTAACCATAAATATAACAAAACATCACATGCACATATTTTTTAATGTAGAAACAATCGCGATTTTAGAGAACACGCTCTTGTGTTTAGTGACGCTTGTTTAAATCATAACAGGGTTGTAGGCTATACCATTCGGGCACGATTGAGTTATACACATATATTCGGTGCATATCACTAAGGCCTACGTTGAATGGATTTTTTTGCACGATTCAAGTATTAACAAAATGTTTCATATCTATATCGATCAAACTAATTATAACAATATGTACGTTTATCAATACGTTCCGTAATACCCCCGTCACATTAGCTACGCTCTCGCGCCGACCTAGCGCCGCTCCTAATCCCCATTCATAAAATTGGAAGCGTGGGGAGGACGTGGGGAGAGCGTGTTGAGGTCGTGTGGAGAGCGGCGTTCATTGTTCGCTATTGTTTAGATCGTACACTTTTCTCGGCCGCTCTGGCGCCGCTCCCGCGGCGACCAAGTTAAATTAGCAAATTGGCAACGCAGTGGGCAATGAATGGGAAGATTATCTCACATGCGTCAATAGATATCCTTCCATGAATAGCTCGATGAACAAAAGAGCAGGACGTAGCTAGCTCGGCGTTCGCTTTGGACATGTTGAAAAACAAACTTGGGGCTTCGGCGTCCTACTCTTTGTTCAGGGGCTATTGTATGTCCATGCATGGGAGGATATCTTTTCACACAAGTGTCATAATCTTCTCATTCATTCCCAAGTTGAACAAAAGACATTCTTGCAGATCTATTCCAGCACTTCTGCTAGTGGACGCTATAGATTGCGAAGTTTGACACGTTTCAACTATAGGTAAAATGATATCACAATTTAAAATGGCATGTCCGGGCAAAAATAATGTACATTTGGGGGAAACTCAATTTCTGGCTAAAACGTGGCATGGCGGCATACAAATTATATGAGGCTCCAATGAATGGGGACATACGCACACCCTATGTATGCATTATGAACACATATTTCCCGCAATTATATGATTGTTTTGTCCAAAATCTACCACTACTACCACCACTACCACTACTACCACTACTACCACTACTATCACCACTACCACCACTGCCACCACTGCCACCACCACTACCACTACCACTACCATTACTACCACTACTACCACTACTACTACTACCAATGATAGTCAACAATAATAACCCTCCCCATTAGTAGGGGAGGAAGAGGGGGGTCCCATGCACCCAAAAGATATATTTTTTAAACATACATTTTTGTAAACCTGAATGTGTCTAGTTAAAGAATTTTGATGTTACCAAGACCAAATCGTGTCCCATGGGTGTGTTTGGCGGCCATCTTGGACACCATGTTGGATTTCAATGGAAAAAAGTGTAACTTACCTAAATGTTGAATAACGGGACATGAAAAGAAAATTGAACATGTATTTAGGGATGGTTGGCAACGAGGGATTACTTAAAGGTAATATATCAGTGATTAAACTAATTTGATAACGTAATTTGGCGATCATCGTGGTGGCCATCTTGGATTTTGACCAAAAAAGACGATTTTCAAATATATCTTTTGGAATATACCTACTAAAAAGACCAATAAACATGACTGTTCATGAAATGCATCATGGAATATTTTATCAATATATTCTTGTTCATAATTCAATCATATGAATTCAAACAGGGGGTCTTGGCCGCCATTTTGTGCCACTCTTGGCCACCATGTTGGATTTCATTGAAATACATATAAATTGCTTATGTCTGAAGTAGGGTCATATAAAGACATATTAACATATTTTATATGTGTGAAATGGTAAGAAGGGATTAGTTTCAAGTATAATTCTAATGATTCAACATTAGAACATCTTGGATTTTAGTGAACAATTTTTTTTTTCATATATCTTGTAAGATAAATGAAATAAACAGAAAATAAAAAAGAAATAAACATGGTTTTTGATAATTTCGCAACTAGGGATGATTACACAATATAATTTAAGTTATTTGCATGCCTGCCATCTTGGCAGCCATCTTGGATTTAAATGAAAAAATCTATATGTACGCGAAATAAATTATCTTTCTAAATAAGTACCGTAAATTCAAGTCAAACAATCACATTTTCTGTATGATAGTTTATTGATGTATGATCTCAGAATATACAACCCCACATATGGGTTTTGGTAGGCACTTTGGCGGCCATCTTTGACTTAACCGATCTCCAATCATCTGCTTTAGCAGAGCATTGGCAGAATTTTGCCTTGCCTTGAAATACATCGGGCATGTGAATTGGTTGAAGGTGGGCTGAGTGAAGTCAGATCCCTCTGGAAATTTGGAACCGACCATAAATGTATACTGGGCCAAGAGCCCAGAGTGTATCCACATTCATGTAAAGCTTTACCTTCAGTGAAAGTGCCATACTTCTCTTGTACGAAGGATGTGTCCAATAACGGCTGGTGGCATCACAGTTGGGTTTCACCACCTGTAGCATGCTCCCACCTGTGCTGTTTACTTCATTTTGATTCATGCAAGGTTGTCATTATGTTGCTATTTGTAATTTGTCATTATTTTATCCTCATGGATAATGACTTCCAGGGAGTCATCTAATCCATGCCAGGATTCAAAACGTACATGTACGTATAACCCCTGTATCACAAATGCATACGCACTGACCCGCACCAAGCCAACAAGGTGTGCAAGAGCCTGGGAT
The DNA here is from genome assembly GCA_037951105.1 of Echinarachnius parma. Taxonomy (NCBI): domain Eukaryota; kingdom Metazoa; phylum Echinodermata; class Echinoidea; order Clypeasteroida; family Echinarachniidae; genus Echinarachnius; species Echinarachnius parma. Next base: position 48,946 of record JBAMJV010007108.1, read on the forward strand.
AATTGTGTAGATGACACTCCTAAGCCACCTCAGCAAGAGAAGAAAAATTTAATCCACAAGGTCGCTGATGTAATACCTTATCAACGCGTAAGGTGAGGACCTGTTCGCATCTGTTTGAATGTCAATGATTGACTGATCAGCGACCATGATGCAGAAACACCTCTCATGGGGCCGTACCGGACTGGCAGTGACTCCATCACCACCTGCCACACCAATGGCCTTAACCATGTTAACAATCCATTGTAAAAAGATATCTAAAAAGCACATGTTATGAAACATCACATGATTTCTTACACCTAGCCAATCCTATCAATGGAGACGGCCTAAATGACAATGACTCATTGATACTGACGCGAGACTCAAAAGAGGAGCACAGGCTGAAACGTACACAAAAATGACAAAAAGAACACACTCATAACCCTGGAATCAAGTTAGAAGAAGACACTGCAAAGCCATCTGTGAATAAAATCCTGATTCTACATTGGCGGTTATCGTGAGATGAGAGCCTTGAGAGGTAACCTGCAACTGTATATCCGCATCATCAGATCATGCGGAGTTTGTTTCCAGTATCAAGAAGAAGAAGAAGAAGAAGAAGAAGAAGAAGAAGAAGAAGAAGAGGTGTAAGACAGACCGTTCGACTGATCATGCTGGCAGTGGCCATGAGTGGCCAAGACTGCCGCTATTCCACACGGGCCCTCTTTCAATCAAAATATGGTTTTACAATGGCCACAAGGATTCATTAAGATAAAATCAGGTTCAATGAGACCTGAGTTACAGATGTTGAACTAAAAGACCACCATTATTGATTCGGAACATGAAACATACACAAAAACAAGGGAAAATATGCCAGAAATCTAGATCAAATTCCAATCTATCGCGGCCCTAGCAGCACTCTACATCGGAAAACGGAACTTGGGTTGTTACGTTCCATCATGGGTCCGTCCCTGGACCTATCCAATTCACCATTCACACTTAACCTAGGGACATTGCAAAGCATCACGACGGGGGTTATCATCTCTACGTAGACGATACTCCACTCTAAGTTGCCTTCAAGCCATGGCGGGTCAGACCTTGCTGCATGCCAGAAGATCTACGACTGTTTGACTGCGATGCAGATGTGGATGTCGGATGGACAGTGATTTCCTGAAACTGAACCAAAATTAAACATACATTCAACTTTCCTAAAATACATTCAAGACATGTTGATTGAAGAACACTAGATAACTGTCAGTCTTCTGCCCCTTGCATGTGATCCCGTAGTTGTATTTCATGTGCCGAATCAATCATAGTTGGAGTCTTTTGGTTCAACATATGTCACTGAGGTCTCATTGAACCTGATCTTATCTTAATGCATCCAATTCTAGACCATTTGCTTGAAGAGAGCTAGGCTTGTCCAAAAGATCGTTAATCTTGGTCACTCATGGCCACTGTCAGCATGATCAGTCGACCAGTCCGTCTTGGACCTCTCATCTTGAAGGGTCGTTCCAATGGTCTGATAGGTCACAATAACCGTCCACCTAAAAGCAGGATCTTGTTCCCAGATGGCTCTGCAGTGATTTCTTCTAACTTTATTCCAGGAATAGGAATGTGTTCTTTTTGTCACATTTGTGTAGTCGTTGACATCCAAACAGCTGCCAACTGGTTCTCACCAGTCCTCACGCGTCTATCAGCTATTGGACACCTCATTTGTACTAGAGAAGTATATGACACTTTCGCTGAAGGTAAAGCTTTAGCTGAATGTGGATACACTCTCGGCTCTTGGCCCAGTACATATTTACGGTCGGTTCCAAATTTCCGGAGGGATCTGACTTCACTCAGTCCACCTTCAGCATGTTCAGGCAATTCACATGTCTGATGTATTTCAAGGCATGGAAAAAGTCTGCCATGCTCTGCTAAAGCAGATGATTGGAGATCGGTTAAATCAAAGATGGCCACCAAGGTGGCTACCAAATCCCGAATTGGGGGTTTTATAATTCTGACATCATGTTTCAATGCTATATCTATCAATAACTCTCATACAAAAAATGTGATCATTGGACTTGAATGCATGGTACTTATTTAGAAAGATAATTTGTGTACATATACATATTTTCATTAAAATCCAAGATGGCTGCCAAGATGGCAGGCATACAAATAACTTAAATTATCATTTGTAATCATCCCTAGTTGCCAAATTATCAAAAAGCATGTTCATTTGTTTTGTATTTTCCGTTTATTTAATTTAATCCCAAAAGATGTATTAAAATATGTTTTTTTTTCACCAAAATCCAAGATGGCAGCCGAATTGTGCATTCAAATTAATTGAATTATTATAATTATACTTTAACTAATCCCTCGTTGCCATTTCACCCACATACAAAGTGTTAATTTGTCTTTGTATGACCCTAATTAAAACATAAGCAATTTACACGTATTTCAATGAAATCCAACATGGTGGCCAAGAGTGGCACAAAATGGCGGCCAATACCTCCTGTTTGAATTTATATGATTGAATTATGAACTAGAACATATTGATCAAATAGTCCATGATGCATTATATGAACAATCATTTCTATTAGTCTTTTTATTAGTTATATTCCAAGAGATATATTAGAAAATCGTATTTTTTTGTAAAAATTCAAGATGGCCACCACGATCGTCGCTAAATTACGTATTCAAATTGGTTTAAATATTGTAATTTTATTTAAAAATAATCCCTCGTTGCCAACTATCCCTAAATACATGTTCAATGTTCTTGTTATGGCCCGTTATTCAACATTTGAGTTAGTTACACTTTTTTCCATTGAACTCCAACATGGTGTCCAAGATGGCCGCCAAACACACCCATGGGACACGATTTGGTCTTGGTAACATCAAAATTCTTTAACTAGACACATTAAGGTTTACAAAAATGTAAGTTAAACAAATATATCTTTTGGGTGCATGGGAACCCCCCATTCCGACTAGACTACATTCCCTCCACCCAACCTCGTGAAACGCACTGAGTGTGTTCAACTACATTCGTACATGGTATTGGATCGCACAGAGCGTGTGTATGGAGATCGTGTTTCCCCTGCGCTTTGAAAAAAATGTTGGTTTTTTTTATAAGTACGAGAACGCAGACAGAGCGTAGAGCAAATGACCTCGTCTCATTGATATGAGCTATTGTTAAAGATACACCAAGCGTGCACAGTGAATAGCTCTGAAAGCGTGGCCAAAGCGTACGCAGAGCGTGTTCAGGTCGTGGCAAGAGCGGGAACGAGCTACCATTGTGTCATTAATCGCTCGATTTGTCGGCGTTTCCCCTGCGCTTTGGAAAAAATGTTGGTTTTTTTTATAAGTACGAGAACGCAGACAGAGCGTGGCTATAGTGTGACGGCACACTTAGTCATTAACTCATAAATAATGTGTACACATGCTCCGTTCTATATTGTTCTAACACCAGTTTGTTAATAGAAGGTCCACGGAGTTACAGTTAACATACTCGTGTGAAGGGAAATGCCTCCAAACAATGATGAAGCTAAACGACTTGGCCGGGTTATTAATTCTTAACCTATTTGTTTGTTCAGTTTCTGTTTAATCATTATACAAATTTTAGCGCGGTCTGGTGCCATAAAGGCATGATGCTCGTTGGAATACTGAGAGCCAAGCTATCTAGGGAGTCAGAATTGAAGTTGCATGGGTTTTTTAACATTACTTTCTTGTGTCGATTGTGTTACCGATGTTTCTCTTTATTTGTATCTTCGTTGTGTACTGTGTTCTTATTTTTATTATCTATTAGTACTAAACGGGATGTGTTCTATTGGGGAGTAGACTCCACACCCCTGTCGTTTTCTTCTTGCTTCTGAACTTTGGTCGAAACAATATCCAAATCGATGTTTAGTATTCACGATAAACTGCTGGGATGCCGATACTACCAGACGGTCTGCAATCTATATGTGCTATACAAACATTGCTTGAGTATAATAAATTATGCTTGTCTGTTTTGCCCATGCAGTACGATCATAACTGGAATATTGTATTCCTGTCTCTAGACCAACCAAGTCGTTATATTTCGTCCTATACTGCCTTGCAGTCTGATGGCCAGATTTAAACAAACATTTATGAACGAGTTCTGAAATGCCGACAAGTATTTCGTGAAAGAGAAAAACTCTAGAGCTCATGAATTTGCTTGTCTCCAGAATTTAAAATTGTTTTTTGGGGAGGAAATAAATATATAACTATAATAGAGCTCAGTTGCAAAAGGTACTACATCCATTTTTCAACAAAATTGACTTTTTGGTCTTAATGTACTCATTTGTCAGACCTCTTTACACTTATACTAACAAAAAGCTGAATTTCCAACTAGAAAGTTTTTTAAAATTACATTAAAAAATCAGTTCGGTTGCAAAAGGTACTACATCCATTTTAGTTTGGTTGCAAAAGGTACTACATCCATTCCAATGCCATCATAGGAAATTGACCAATCAGAGAGCAGTATTGACTTGACCTACTGACCTAATCTGTAAACACTACGCTTTCTGTTAAAATCACCACGCACGGCGGAACGGCGGAGAAACAGTGGAGAAAGTAAGTGATTTTGTTTGTGTAGTCCCATGCACTGCGTTTACTGTTAGCTACTGGCGGTTTACTGACTGTGCATTACTGTTGAGTTTTACATTGATCATTGAGTTTGAACCATAAGTTGTGCCCAAATTTATGCAAGTACAAGCACTTTGTAGGTATAGACTGGCTTCACAGCTAATAAGTGTGTAATAACTAATCTGAAAGCAATGTTACTTTTTAAAATGTAAATTCTATGACATTAAATTCATGTGTCCACATCATAATACTCGATTACTCGGTCAAACTTAATCTCTTTACAATAATAAACTGCATAATAAAACTGCATGAGGGAATAGTGATAGAGACTGAGACATGAAGAAAGAAAGAAAAAAAAAGAAAATGAATAGAGTGTTCTAGAGACACGCGAAGAGAGAATTCAGAGAAGACAAAAATAGAAATTAATACAGAAAAACAAAATGAAACAAAGAAATCGAGAGCGTTAAGCCCGTGAGAGAAAAAAAAGAGAGAAATTACATGGCGAGAATGAAAGAAAAATTAGAAAAGAAAAACAAATAAAATGGAGTGGGTAGATGGAAAACAAGAAAGAAAGCCTGTGTGAGAGAAAGGGCCTAGGGGAAACATGGTGGGTATGTTCAACTGCCCCTGCTTCCTGGTTGGAGAATCCTGTCCCTTTGTGACCCCTCCCCCATTATTACCTTTTATGCATGATGTATCCCCCCATGCAGTGGCCTAGCGTGGTCGGACTGATTGGGGGGAGGGGGCACACAAATTATTGTGGGGGAGGGGGGGGGGGGGCACACCTAACGTATTTCTTTGTTGTTTCAAAAAATGGCCTCTTACGTATTATATTGTTTTTTCGAAATTATTGGACCGGGGGGGGGGGGGGGCACGTGCCCCCCCCCCCCCCCCCCGTAGCTACGCCACTGGGGGGGGGGGGTGGGGCACACCTCATGTATTTCTTTGTTTTAAAAAAAAAAAATGGCCTTTTATGTATTCTATTGTTTTTCGAAATTATTGGGGGGGGGGGGGGCACGTGCCCCCCCCCCCCCCCCCGAAGCTACGCCACTGCCCCCATGTACGATGGATCCAGGACTTTAAACTAAAGCGGGCATAATTTGTTTGAATGCTTACGCAATCATTCATTCAAAATGTTGGTCAGCAAGTGGGAAGGGGGGGGGGGGGGGGGGGTTAGATGTGAATTTTTTGTTATTTTTGCTGCTAAATGGGGCAGGGCATTGTCAATTACCTAGGCCCCCTTGACCTTGCACCCCACCCCCATCAACCCCATAGCCAGACAATATAAATCCACGAAATATCTGATGACATCAAAATGAATCTATCTCTGGTATGTAAAATTTCGGTTGCAAAAGGTACTACATCCAACAAAATGTAAAAATGATAAATTTATTAAAAATAAATGTATGGACCTGGATTTTTTTTAAGAGTGGATTTAGTGTTGTATCATATAACAGTACAATGGGGGGAATTATCATTCCCATCTGACATTGCTAACTATGATAATCAAAAAATCACATTATTCTCAGAACTTGAAATTATGGATGTAGTACCTTTTGTAACCGAGCTCTATACTCAGCACAAAAAACAAACATGATACTTGTCAAAGTTTATGTTGAAATATGTCAATTGTAGCTTATTAAATGCAGAGAGATTTTGTCACGCTCTGTGCTAAAACGCGGATATAATTGCACCATAGCTATGCGCGAGAAAACGTACAAAACTAAGACAATTTGATGAAATAAGCCCCGGAACAAGGATCGAGATGACATATTCCTATACATCGTACGATATTTGGTATCGCGCGATCGAAGATGAATTTGCATGATTTGTGAGTTTCGCCCTCTACGGGCTTAAGTTGGGGTCAAAATCAAACGTATACAATCGCGGGAAGAGACTCGACTACCCTTTAGCATTTGCGTTAGTTTTAAAGAAGGGCGACCATTGTATGAACAATAACTATGTTTTAAAGATGACACGAATCTTCATTTATCGAGGCTTATCAATATGAATTTTTGATCATCAGTTTGACATTACTAAATCATAATTTGTATTATTAGTAGCCGTTTAGTATTAATAGCATTATTGATAGTAATATTATAATTATAAGCAGTAGTAATAGTAGTAGTAGTACTAGTAGAAGTAGTATAAGTAGTAGTAGTAGTAGTACTGTAGTAGTAGTAGCATCAGTAGTGGTATTAGTAATAGTAGTAGTAGTAGTAGTAGTAGTAGTAGTAGTAGTAGTAGTAGTAGTAGTAGTAGTAGTAGTAGTAGTAGTAGTCGTAGCAGTACTAGTATAGAAGTAATAATTGTATTAGAAGTAGTAGAAGTAGACTATTGTGGTATAATACATTATATTAGCACGAGTAGTAGTAATAGAGTATAGGTGTTTGTATTATTATCATTGCACTCTGAAGCAATATAGTTATGATATTATTAGTTTTTACCATTATTATTGCATTCTGAAGCAAAGCGCAACTAATCCTTCACTTTACTTTTTATATCCATCTTCTGCAGGTCTTTTCTTCGACCTGACGGGTTCCTACGACACTTTCTTCACCGTGTGCGGCCTCGTAGACATAGCTGCAGTCATTGTGCAGCTCTTACCCTGGCTTTACTCCGTGTATTCAAGACGTCAGCGAGAGCGAGATTGCATTTCAATGGAAAATTAGCAATAACGTTAATCCGTTCCTAAGACTCTCTACACAACCCACAACTCACAACCCACAACCCACACGGTTCTCTATAGTAAATTCCCATTCGTGGGTTTGTAGAAGGCAGTTCGAATATTTGTGTAGCCGGTCAACAGTAACATTACGTTCCAGTGCCCAATTTCATAAAACATTTGCAATTGTACTGTAAGCATGGTAAGTGTCCAATTATTGTAACTACCATGGCAACAGCTTCAATACTCCATGCTGATTGGCTGTGGACCGACTAATTACAATAATTGGACACTTACAACAATAATTGCAAGAACTTTATGAAACGGGGCACTGATCACACAATCATATCGTATAGGTCATAATATTGCTATAATAATACTTTAGCTGGAACGATTAAGTCCAACTATTAACTTCAATTAAGGAGAATCTTTGTGACAAAGACCCTTTTGTTGCCCAAGACCGCTGGTTTAAGATGGCCGAAGCCGATAAAAAGTGGATCCGAGACCAATACAAGGTGGACCTTTATGATTACTATATTTTTTTTTGGGGGGGGGGGGGGGAGGGGAGGGGGGAGACGAACGCACCCAACGCACTCCCCTGGCTACGGACATGCGGTCCAGTTCTGCAAAACGGCTCTAGCATGGCAAGAAATTAACCGAAACCAATCCCTGCTCCAACGTATGGTTATTCCACAGAGACCGGTTACTAGTTATATTACGTCCCGGCCAGAACACACATTTGTCACACGGGTCATAACTGTTCTATAATACTATAATACAACCTTCACCGTGTGCGGTATTATAGATATGGTTGCAGTAATATGTCTGCTCAAACCCTGACTATACTCCGTGTATTTAAAACGACAGCGAGAGCGAGATTACATTTGTATGGAAAATTAGCAATAACATTAAGGAAGGACATGATAGAGAAGGTTGTAAAGGTTGTCATTAGCACGTAAAGTGTGTAATTCAATTTGCAATTTGACTTGAGCGGGAAGCACAGAAATACGAAATGGACAGATTAGAAGTTTTAAAGTTTGTAATTCGTAGGTATATAGAGGGCGCAGTACTGAGAGGGCGGCTCAGAAAGATTAGAAGTTATAAAATGTATCATTTGTGGGCATATAGAGGGTGTAGAACTGAGAGGGCGGCTCAGAAGACTCGAAGTGTTAAAGTTTGTATTTCTTTGGAATATAGAGGGCGCAGTACGGCGAAGGCGCCACATGAATACAATACAGAAGCACTAGACTTGTTAAAGTTTGCAAACACATTCATCGGTAGATGGCAGCATACAGCGTCACTAGTCAAATCGGTTTGATTACAGGAACACATTATTGACAACGTAAAACTAGAAGTGTTAAAGTTTGTATTTATTGGGAATATAGAGGGCGCAGTACGGCGAGGGCGGCATCTGAATACAATACAGAAGGACTAGACATTTTGAAGGTTTGCTAACACATTAATCGGTAGATGGCAGCATACAGCGTCACTAGTAAAATCGGTTTTATTATGTCAGG
>JBAMJV010007109.1:0-87500 GCA_037951105.1 Echinarachnius parma
CAGACGGTACGGAATTCATGGAATTTGCGCACGCTAGGCTCAAAGTTCAGTGGGTCGGGAAAATTTCCCACACGCGCTGGCGCAGGACGTGTTCATGGACGACAATTGTACTTTTTATCAAATCCGTTAGCTAACGCTTTTGAAATAATGATTTTCAATGATAATTATCTTCATACTAAAGAGACATTTGAAAAAACCGAACCCTCTTGTATTCTTCTCTTACCATAAGCTAAACAACACGGCAGAAGAGAAACGAGGAAGCTCCAAGTATATTTCGTGGAGTTAGACACTTTACCTGTGTCACTTTAAGGTCGAAAATGCAACTCTTCAACGGGTATAAATAAACAATGAAGCTCACTGCACTTCTAACCTAGTTGACGTTGTACATTTTGGTAACGGATTAATAGTCCATCATAAGCAACGTATACAGAACAGAATAATACTGATGCCGATGGATCTATAATGAACAAAAGATTGACCTTTTCTCATTTGCGCGGGAGTAATGAGAAATAAATGGTAGCTCCAAAATTACCGTCCCGTTTTTGTGATTAAAGCCATTTCCCACTTGCTTGTTAAGGTGGGCAGCAGTGGCTTGGCTATGGGGGTCATGGGGTGCACGTCATCACCCCCCCCCCCCCCCCCCCCCTTGCCCGCCCGTCACACTAATTTAAACTAATTTGAATAAATAAATAAATAAATACAAATAAACAAATAAAATAAAAATAAAATTAAAAATGTTTTAAAACGTAAGATGAAGACACCTCATACAAAATATAGAAATACAAAGATTTTGCCCCCAATAATTCGCACGCCCCCCCCCCCCCCCCCCCCCCCATCCGTCAGACCACCCTTACGCAAACAGATGGACAGTGGACAGGCGTAATGGGCACAACTGTTGGGGACTGGGGAGAGGGTTAGGGATTATACAGGGTGGCCCAAAAAAAAAAACGGAACGGGGCACTTCCCAAAATATAGTAACAAAATGATTATGTGCATCGGATAGAGTGTCCTTTCCAATGCAAAACGATACCAAGATCAGTAATTTTGGTCGTGTAGTTTTTGGTTTAGGGCGCTCTGACACCATGTTAGGTTCACATTTTTGTCAATTTTTACCAAGTCAGTGCCTGATAAATCGCACTTCCTGCCCGTCATAGCGTCAAACAACCATGCCCATTCTCTCGGCACACAGCTGAATGCACACTAACAATAGCGCGCGTATTGCTCGTTGTTCGATGCTATGACGGGCAGTAAGTGCGATTTATCAGGCCCTGATTTGGTACAAATTGACAAAAATTGGAACCTGACATGGTGTCACTCAGAGCGCCCTAAAACAAAAACTACCTGACCAAAATTACTGTTGGTATCGTTTTTCATTGGAAAAGACACCCTATCCGATGGACATAATCATTTTGTTACTATATTTTGGGAAGTGCCCCGTTCCGTTTTTTGGGGGGGGGCCACCCTGTATATAACAGGGACTATTTTGAGTTTCGAGTGCAATGTATTGGAAAGAGGGGTTTAGAGCGTACTGATGCTTGAAAATTTACAATTTCATAGCTTTTGATTAGATAGCTTGAACTTAAAATGTATTGATCACCGTAACCAAATTGTAATCACCAACGTTATCATCATCGGGATCAGCAGCAGCATCAGCATCGTCACCAGCGTTTCATTATCATCATCTTCATCTTTATCAGCAGCATCACCAGCATCATCATCATCTTCTTCATCATCATCATCATCATCATCATCATCATCATCATCATTTTTTATTTTGGGGTGCAGCCCACAAGTCCACCATCGTCCATCATAAATAATATAAACATAAATGAATATTAAGAACATTCATATTGATCATATTTAATTTCATTAAAGGGGTAGTACAGTTTTGGTAAGGCTGAACTTTAGTAACCAAACCTGGACAGTAACATTATAAACTAATAGTTATAACTCCACCATGCTCGAAAGGTATACAAAATTACAAACGACTAAGCAAACAGCCCGTTATCATTAAAAAGGAGCCATTAAAACACAAGAGGGCGCTTTCTTAAGAGGCATTGGTTTCAACAATTTTTCATACAAATTTATGCATGTTATGTTTTATTTAAATAATAATTAAATAGAGAGATCATCAACAACTATTTAAAAAACGCTTTTGAAAATTTTTGAAAAAGTGCAAGCATTTTTTGTTATTGTTTGAAAAAATCATCTAATTATTTGGGCCCCAAATAATTATAAGATCAGATATATTTATTGATATTTCAGCCGTTTCTGGGTCGATTTTGACCAAATAAAGGGATAGTTGAGTTCTGGTAAGGAGAGTACAGTTTTGGTGAAACTGAATTCTAGTAACCAAAACCTGCATCATTACATTACAAACTAATAGTTATAACTAGAAAGGAACACATAGTAAAGATCATGTTATCATTAAATATCTATTTGATTAGATAGAGAAATAACCAACAACTACCGGTATTTAAATACCTATTTTGTAACTTTTTGAAAAGAGGGAGCATTTAAAAAAAAAATTAACGGCTGGTTAAAAATTCTCTAATAAACCTGGGGCCCCAGGTTTATTATAAATTGTTATATTTATGGATATTTCAGCCGTCTCTGAACCGATTTTGATCAAAAAAAGATAATTTAATTATTTAAATATTATGCTCTTTCAAATTTTACACTCAGTTTTTCATTACCTCACAAAAAAAAAGTAGTCTAGCGCCCTCTCTACCAAAACTCAACTATCCCTTTAACATATATTTTTACAAAGAAATACCATGTATACATATACCATAGAGTACTTGTGTAGCTAAATAAAGACACGAGAATAGATACAAATTGTTACAAGCTTATGAAAGCTTGTGTAGCATCGCCGGGGTGGGGGTAGGATAACGGAAAGCACACCCCCCCCCCCCTTCCCTCTCTTAATATTCCCCAGTTAATGTGTTATTATTTTTTTGCCGACCGTTCTGCTTTACATTCCTGGTTTACGAATTTATTTGGTAAGAAAAACTGAAATCATTTGGGTTCTATAATGCCAATATTTAGAGGGAAAGGGAGACACACCGAGCACATAAATCCGAAAACGATGAATGTGAAAGGGGGTGAGGAATAATGTGTTTGTTTTTATGGACTTATATTTTAGGGTCTCTAGACATCGGATGGGGCACATACCAGGCCTGTAGCCAGGGGGTGGGGGGGGGGGGGGGCGTTGGAAGCGTACGCCCCCCCCCCCCCCCCAAATTCAGAAAGATCCACTTTTTATCGGTCTCTTAACCAGTAATTTCGAGCCTCGCTCCACCCCCTGCTTACATGGCTTACACGACTCAACCAGTGCAGTCTCGGTCTCGGCCACGTTCGATCTCGGTCTCGTTATGTAAATTACGTACTCCCCCCCCCCCCCCCCCCCCCCGCCCCCCTGCTTGAAACATCCTGGCTACGAGACTGCATACTGGCACACCCTGGCACCACCCTCCCTTGGAATAGCCCCTAACTTACCGCTTCCGTGGTCTACGCCCCTTTGGTCCATCTACCAACGATGTTGGAAAGATCGCCCTTGGGATAAAGATTAGGGATTGGGGTTAGTAGTACTGTAAGGTGTTATAGTTTAGACCACTGATAGGACCTTAAAGGGATCGTTGAGTTCCGGTAAGGAGAGTACAGTTTTGATGAAACTGAATTTTAGTAACCAAAACCTGCATCATTACATTACAAACTAATAGTTATAACTAGAAAGGAACACAAAATTACAAATGACGTAGTAAAGATCATGTTATTATTCAAAAAGAGCCATTAAAACGTAAGAGGGCGCTCTCTAAACACTCATCGGTTTCAACCATTTTGAATAAAATATTGTGCATGTGATGCTTTGTTGAAATAGTGATTAGATAGAGAAATAACCAACAACTATTTAAATACTTATTTTGTAACTTTTTGAAAAGAGGATGCAATTTTTTGAATTTTTAACGGCTGGTTCAAAATTACGTTACCTTTGCCAATTTTTCATTTATTGAATTAATGTTGGCATATTGTTAGGGTTGATGGCATGATGGCTTAAATGGCTTGGCGGTTAGAGCTTCCGCCTCATGCGCGGGAGCTCCCGGGTTCAAACCCAGACTGGGTCATACCACATACTTTAAAATGGTACCTTCTGCCTTCTAACCAGGCGCTCGGCATTTATAGAATGGAGAAGGGGAAGTTAATCACACGAGTTACCAGAGGACTGGCCCCCTTCTGTAACTTTCGCTACATTTAGTAGACGTGTGGCCTAGGGCTAATGAATCGGAGATAGGCGCCGCCCAAAGACAGATAGAGATAGAAATCTATCTCTATGGCGCCGCAGTATGTGCCAAAATTGGCACGGGAAGGATTTTAACTAACTTTGACTATTGTTTGACTATTGTTAGGGTTATAATTAGGGCTTCATTCTAAATTTGGGGAAGTTTCAGGCAACATGCACTCGACGAAATAAATAATAGGTCAAACAACCACGTACTAGTACCATAATTCATAATAATAATAGATCGTATTTGTATAGCGCCTAATGCAAAACAGCCTCTACGCGCCTATTATTGGTACAGTTCAGACCCGCACAAGTATCTTGTACACATCATCAACTCCCCGGGGAGCCTACTAGCCGCGGGCAACCATATAGGTGCACCAAGCTAATTTTCACCATACACCTGGGTAGAGATGAGCAGCAATGTGGATTACATGCCTTGCTGAAGGACACACGGAGTGGGCTGGGTTCGAACTCGGGATCTCACGATTGGAAAGCAAGCGCTCTACCAATCTTGCCACACCACTTCCACGTTAAAATCAAACGTTTTGTCTAGTTTTATACATCTCGTTGTAATATTCACTAACTTTCTCCGAGCATCCGATGACATCAGGGGTGATTTGTTCTCTCGGTGGCAACTCACTTGGTGGGGAAAAACAAGTGCTTTCCATGGCCGTATCGAAGAAATGGTCCATTTTCTCTAAAAGATCATCACTGCATGCCTTCATGTTATTAAACCCCTGGACCGAGGCCTCCCACTGCAGCAGTCCATCGTGGTAGGGTAACCCAACAAGGGCACAGTAGCGTGACAGCGTCTCCTTCGGTTTGGTCAGGAGATCCTCCGTGTCGATGACCACGGGATCACTGTCGATGGTCTCCTTGACATACTTCCAGAGGTCATAGAGCTCCTTCATGAAGCATCCGGGCGGCCAGTAGAGGTCATCGCGCTCCAGGTCAAATGTCGACGCATCGGCTGCATCGCCCTGAAGGACCCCCGCTTTTGACATCAGGCTGAAACTCGACTTACGATAGGAGTTGATGTACTGAAGCGGGTTTCGGATCAGGAATGTGTGTTTGTACCCCCGCGGAAGAAACTGACGTCTTCCCGCGACCAAGCCATCCCCGATGTCTTTCACAAAGATGTGTTCACTGTTGCTGTTTTCTAGGTCATGCGTTACCCTCGTGTACCTGCAAGAAGTATAGAATATGAGGACAAAGCTTTTATTTGTTGATCTCACCATAATGTTCTCTAAGGCTGGGGGAAAAAGTTTCAACATTATTTAGTCACTGGTTAGAAGCGCGTAAGTGCGAGCCGCTTTGGGTCTGCTTAGTGCCTATGGCGGGGGTTCAGGTGGCGGAGCTCCTTTTGGACATATTCAAAGTCCAAAATAAACAAGCAAAACAAAAATGGAAGCCTTAGTGAGAGCCCAGTGCTGGGGCCCATTTTCACCCCATCATGCCTCCCCTTCCACTTAGCTGCATAACCGAGTGTCACCTATAGTACACATTATATTGCATAGCTAGTCTACTTACGCAAGTCGCTCTGGCACGCTGTTGGCATCGCCAGTGGCTGCATCAAGTAGTTGCTTTGCCCGCCCAAACGCCACCTCGTTTCCCTGGTACACAAACGGGAGATCGACCCCAGTATCCTTCTTGTACCCGACTTCAGTGGCGCGGCAATAGGTATAGGGCTCGAACCAGGTCTCGATTCCGTCAATGGCACTCAGGCACTTGGTAAGCGCAGTCGATCCCGACCGCGGTACGCACCACAGGATCGTGCGACTACCAGTACCCGAAGAATTACATTCCGCCAATGGTACTTTCGAATTATTTTCTGGACATTGGTCCCCCATTGCCACGTATCACCAAGTGCTACCACGGCTTAGCCACGAGATTACCATCAAATAGCCTCGTTCCGTTGCATTCCACAAAAATGCCAATTCGTGGCTCTATGCTGTACGGGAGGGCTTTACGGATATGTGTGACTGGGACATTAGTGTTAAGCCCGGCGCAGACAGAGCCGACTCGACCCGATCCGACTGGTTTAAATCAGGCTAGAGTTGGGCCCGGTCGGTCGGAGCAGATTTATCGCGTTGAATCGGCCCCAACTGGCATCCGACTGTCTCTCGACTGGCAAAATGTGTGTCGCGAGGCACTGAAAACTGAGCCGATCGGAATGACAACCAGTCGAGTCGGCTCTGTCTGCGCCGGGCATTAGTGAGTCAGTCCATGCTACACCACTGTCGACTGTTATATATGAGTTTTGCTGTACACGCAATTGTGTTAATGATATGCTGAAGACATTTATTTTCATTTATTTACATAATTATGCGACATGCCATATATCAATTTCGCATTGTTTTGCAATAAAGGAACTACAGCGTATAGATGGCCTAATTTTCACAATTCGGCTCTCTATATGTAATTTTTCCCGAAGAAAAAATATTTGGCAGTCATTTCTCATGAAATCAATCAATTTTGGGGTACTGTAATTAGTCAATATCTAATTGTCCTGGGAACGCCCCTTTTAAATCGCCAAAATGTGACGTCATCTAAAGAACGGACTAATGAACTAAATTCTGTAGATGACGCGTCATGACGTAAGCCAATGAATTGTCAATCACATGTCGATCACGCTGCCGATTCCGGACCCTAAATGTGGGTGGGGCGTAAACTGGCTGCTAAGTGAGATTTGGCATCAGAAAACTAGTCTTAAATCACTACTGGTGTTTATTTTCATGGATTTGTTTTCGGCAGACCTATGTTTCAAGTCATCAACTATGGAATAAGTGTCAAAGTACGTTGTATTCTTTAGGTCCTTTAAATATACACAAAAAGTAGGGTACATGCAACGTTTCGCGATTGAAAAGGGAGAAGCGATGGAACGATGGAATATGCCGTGGCGATAACTTAATATATCTATCTATCTATCTATCTATCTATCTATCTATCTATCTATCTATCTATCTATCTATCTATCTATATATCTATCTGTTTATCATTCGTATTTTCATACATCAATCATTCCATCCCTCCATCCGACCCATCATCCACCCCTCTAATTACCCATTCATTAATTCAACATTGTTATTTTAATGATGTGACAATCGATCCATCCTTAAATCCATCAATATATCTATACATCCATCCATCAATACATACATCCATCCATCCATCCATCCATCCATCCATCCATCCATCAATCAATCAATCAATCAATCAATCAATCAATCAATCAATCAATCAATCAATCAATCAATCCATCCATGTATCCATTCATCCATCCATTAATTTAATCAATCCATCCATCCATCCATCCATCCATCCATGTATTCAATCATTTATCCATCCATCCATCCATCCATCAATCCATCCATTTATCCATCCCTCCATCCATCCATCCATCCATCCATCCATCCCTCCCTCCATCCATCCATCCATCCATCCATCCATCCATCCATCCATCAATCTATCCATCCATCCATCAATCCATCCATCCATCCATCATTCCATCCATCCATCCATCCATCCATCCTTCCATGTATCCAATCACTTATCCATCCATCCATCCATCCATCAATCCATCCATCCATCCATCCATCTATCCCTCCCTCCATCCCTCCATCCATCCATCTATCCCTCCCTCCATCCATCCATCCATCCATCAATCAATTAATCAATCAATCAATCAATCAATCAATCAATCAATCAATCAATCAAGCAAGCAAGCAATCAGTTAATCCATCCATCCATCCATCCATCCATCCATCCATCCATCCATCCATCCATCCATCCATCAATCCCTCCATCCATCCATCCATCCATCCATCAATCCATCCATCCATCCATCCATCTATCCCTCCATCCATCCATCCATCCATCCATCCATCCATCCATCCATCCATCAATCCATCCATCCATCCATCCATCAATCCATCCATCATTCCATCCATCCATCCATCCATCCTTCCATGTATCCAATCACTTATCCATCCATCCATCCATCCATCAATCCATCCATCCATCCATCCATCCATCATTCCACAAATAATTCCTTCATAATTATGAACTAAAAGTTTAAACACCTGTAAACAAAATTGCAGTAACTATCAAAATTCTCCGCAGTTCTTTTCAAAATTGTGATACTTCCATTGCCACTTTAGCTTAAAGGGGTAGTTCAGTTTTGGTATAAAGGGCGCTGCACGAAATACTTTTTTGTGAGATAATGAAAAACTGAGTGTAACATTTGAAAGAGCATACAATTTTAATGGCAGAATAAACTTTATTTGATCAAAATCGGTTCAGAAACGGCTACAATATAAATAAATATATCCGATCGTAATAAATCTGTGGCCCAGATATATTCGATGAATAAAAAAAAAAATTAAACAAATGCTTACACTTTTTCAAAAATTGTCAAGAGAGTCAAGAGAGGTTTTAAAATAGTTGTTGATGATCTCTTTATTTAGAGAGCGCCCTCTTGTGTTTTAATGGCTCTTTAAAAAATAATGATAACAGGCTTTTTACTTAGTCGTTTGTAATTGTCTATACCTTTCGAGCATGGTGGAGTTATAACTATTAGTTTGTAGTGATATTGTGCAGGTTTTGCACATCCCTTTCCAAAGCTGTACTACCCCTTTAATTCCAAAAGATACTAAACCCATTTATTTGGAGAAAACGCATATAATTTGTTTTTTTCTTGTGTCATTTTTATAGCCAGTTGAGTAATTGTTGCATATATCTTATTTGTTAAATAAATCTTGATGAAAAGTGGATTTAACGCCTTTTGGAAAGAAGAAAACCTCTTTACGATATTACAATACAACAGTTGGGAGATTTGTTTTAGCATGGCTGATTTTGGCGGGCTTTGGGGTATTAATTAATTTTAACAAGATCTCATCGGGCGTCTGACATTTATAGAAGGCGACTCCTCCGACGCCTTCGTTGCAAGGCGACTTTGTGTGTTAAGGGTTGGTAGATCGAGAGGCGGGACTTATCGTTTTCTAGGCATGTCGTCATTTCACGATAAAACCTTGTGGTTCTCCTTGATAATATATAAAGAATATCTATAGAAAAAGTTTATGCTGTGTGTTATGTTGGTTTATGCCGGTTTATCAAATTTACATAGCAACTAACAACTTTCCATCATTTTAAAGGGATCTAGTAACTTTGTTGACATGTGCAAAAAGTGATGAATGGTTGATGCAATGTATATTATTGTTATCTCATATGTCCACAGGGTATTGTGTGAAAATTTCAAGTCAAATGGACATTGCATGGCCAAGTAATGAGCGAAAATGCAAAGTGATATTCAATAACTCACTGCACTCACTTTGTACACAGAAGAAAAACTCGCCCGGAGTTTTTCTTATCTGAATACTTCGATCGTACATATCTTTGTAACGAAAGGGAAATTTGAAAAACCAAAACCTGTCCCATGATTGTATTGTTAATACGAATACAACAAGGTATGAGGGAACCGCTAGAATGAAAATTTGATTTTGAGGATTTGGACAATGTTACTAAGTCCCTTTAAAGGACCTATAGCGTCTAGATGGGCTTATTTTCACAATTCGGCTCTCTATAATGTAATTTGTCCTGAAGAAAAAGAATTTGGCAGTCATTTCTCATGAAATCAATCAATTTTGGGGTAATAAGTAAATATCTAATTGTCCTGGGAACGCCCCTTTTATATCGCCAAAATGTGACGTCATCTAAAGTACGGACTAATGAATTAAATTCTGTAGATGACGCGTCATGACGTAAGCCAATGAATTGTCAATCACATGTCAATCACGCTGCCGATTCTGGACCCTAAATGTGGGTGGGGCGTAAACTGGCTGCTAAATGAGATTTGGCATCAGCAAATTAGTCATAAATCACTACTGTGTTTATTTTCATGGATTTTTTTTCGGCAGACCTATTTTTACAAGTCATCAACTATGGAATAAGTGCCAAAGTACGTTGTATTCTTTAGGTCCTTTAAGTCTAATTTAGATTTCAACTTTAAGTGGCTGGAATTCACAAAGGAGGTTTATGTAAAGCATGGTTTTAAAAAAACATGATTTAAAAATATGGAGATCAATTTGTAAACTGATGGAAAAAGAATGTAAACTTCTTACTGTGGTAACAATGTTGAAGCTGCATTTGCTAAAGACACCTTAATTATCACCCCCTTTCATTATTACCCTTCTAATAAAATATGAAATAATGCAGCAAATATGAAATACAAATAAAGTAAGTACACTATATAAAAACATATTTAATAATCTCCATGCAGCGAACTTCAGCAATGAAAAATGCGAGAAACAAATTATGAATGCATTGTTCATCGTGAAAAAAAAATATAATAATATTGATACCATTCAGTTGTTTCCGATTGGAAAGCGGGTTATTTAAGTCTACTTAAGAACAGAACATATCCAAAATGTTTATCACTGATGTTTGTTTTCCTGGTATATTTCACTTCTACCAAATTAATTCGGTTATATGATATTCATTGTGAGTCTCGGGCAGATCGAATGTCACCCCACATAAATTTGTCATACGTTAAGTTAAAGTTATACATTATTTTGCTTGCTTCTTTTTTGATAATATTAAAAAATGATCAGCTAAACCTGACGGAAGGTATGTTCGCACTTTGAGAACAAAATTAAAAAACAAACATAACGTAGAAAATGTTTCATATTTATACTGTATGACATGATAATTCGTTATGCAAAGATAATTGTCTATGTTGTTTGACTTCAGAACATCGAATATTGGTTTTCATTCTGCATCTTCTTTTTAAAGAGTTTTCCGAAGGGACATCCATTGTGAATTACGTCATTGCTGCAGTTGGATGAAGCAAATGTCGCGTTTCATAATATGATTGTGAACTAGAAAAATATAATGTCATCAAATCATCCATTATATATAGAGTATAGGGATGTATAGTCTGTTTATACGTGCATCTACAAACACATCGTATTAATTCCCGGTTGGTGTCACATTATAAATGGTAAATTATTGATACAATAAATTCTGAAAATGTCACGACCCTCATCGACAAGCTTCAAGTGCGTCATGCATTCCTCTTCACCCTTTGGCAAAACGGTTCACTTGAAATGTAAAAGTGTTCACTAGTATTCGTTTCTGTTTATTCACTATAATGAAACAAAAACAATACAAAACACTTTAACCGTGTTCATTAGGTCCTCTGAATTCATCGAAGGCTTGCTCCAGTTTTTGGCGATCCGTCTTGCGGTAGAATATGGTTTCCAGTTCGTGGATCTTTTCGTTGATGACAGAGATCTCCTTCGAGAGTTCGGATCGCTCGAAGGCGAGTTGGTTCGAGCGGCTGATGGACTGTCGCATCTCCTCGTACTCTCGCTCCAGCTCGGCCTTCTCCTTCTCGCGCGCGACGAGATCGTGTTCGTTGAGCTTGAGGCTCTTGTTGAGGGACTTCAGCTTCTTGTGGAGGATTTCTACGTCCTTGCGGACGCCCAGGATGTTGTCCAGGTCCTTGGACAGGTCGGTAACGTTCTTGTTGGAGAAGAGGACGCGCTTCCTCTCCAGCACTTCGTGCTCACTGTTAGATTTATCCTGGTTCATCCCGCGGTGAAGGTTGCTCAGCTTCCCAATCTCCTGATCCAACTGCTTGATCCGCTCCCGGATCTCCCTGGCGCGCACCCGCAACCGCTTCTCGACGATGGTGCTCAAAATGTTGCTGTGCTCCAGCTCGATGGTGTTGTACTCCTCCTGCTTCAGTCGCTGCAGGCGCTTTGTCTTGATCAGCCGGAACTGGATGTCCTCCAAGTATATCTGATCGTTGGCGCGCCATTTCCCGATCAGGTGAAACACGAAGTAGAACTTCTGGAACAGGTCGGGGAAGAGTCTTAGAACTGGGAAGCGCTTAGAGTCCACGCTCTCTGCAACCTCCAGGGAAAATTTATTGGGGCTGAATAGCTTCATGTTGACACCCGGATGGGCGTCGGTCAAGAGCTGGTCCATTGCGTCCAGGGTGGACTTCAGCTCAATGTTAGTCGTCCTTGCCCACTTGAGATCAAACTCGCCTTCCAAAGACTGATAATTCCTGCAGAAGGTCTGGACGATGCCGGCGAGATCCCTCACCTCGTCCAGGAGTTCGGCCAGGGACTTGGCGCTGCGGGTGTATGCCGTCGCGAAGGTCTGGATGTCTTTGGTGAATCCCGCATCCCTGACTCCACCTGGACGCCGCACCTCCATGCACGTCCGGATGAAGAGGTCCAACTCCGCCATCCCGGCAATCCTGGGGATCAAGCCCTTGATGCGTTTGACCCGATGCTTGCTCTTGAAGATCTCCTCAACGTGCAGCAGGAACTGGATCGGCTCGATGCCGCCGTAGAAGAACTTCTCGATCTTGGTGGCCAGGCGGGTCTTCAGGAGCTTCAGCTCGCGGTCAACGTAGTCATAGACCTCTTGTACGGTGGTCGGGGGATCGTCCCCCTGCCACCCTCCCGTAGATGGCATCGCTGATAAAAGTTTTCTTTTTAGGTCTTAATTTGTGTGTCACTCTCGTTGCCAGACGGGGAATCTATCATTTAGTTCACCAGCTTGATGACATGGTTGATGAAACTTTGCTCGAGGTAAACTAATGTATTCCAACTGTTCCACCAACTTATGGAAACTCCATTCTCCTAGTCCTGATATCCACGTTCTTTGAAGCGAAGTTCATCTGTTAAGAATGATCGAAGGTAATAGAAAATAAAATTAGACGATAGAAGTGTAGTAGCTTGTATCAATCCATGCCTTTCCCAACAATTATGGATTCAAGAAGTTTCTTCCTAATGTTCGGTTTCGTGTTTTTATAAATTCATGTCTACTGGTTTAATTTTCCTTGTATCAAGATCTCGTCTGACATCTATTCTGAACTGAATAAATCCAAACCAAAGCAAATTCCCTTCATACATCATAATCTACTTAATCAAATTGTTTTTATTATGATGGATATTCCAAGGTTAATGTATAATGTTTAAAATGATAACGCTATAAAGAGCTTCACTTAATTTTTTTAGTGAATTCAAGTCACTATCCAAAATCCTTATACATAATGTGTTTTTTTACGAAGGAAGCACATCGATAAAACGAAAATATGCAGAAGAGAATAACAATTTTACATTTTTGTTTTTAAACAACTGTTTATATGTTACATGTTAGTGATGGTGAGAAGTCATGTATAAAGGAGAGAATCATTAAATTATAAACGCATAGCCTATCTGGAACTTGTTTTTGAATTTTGAATCAAATACAGCCCGATTAGTAATTACAATCATCATGAATACTTGCAAATCGAACTTGTTATAAGGAATTGAAAAGTAAACAAGAATTGTTATTATTTTGTGACTCCCATTATCATGATTATTGATCATTATAAACCACATTTAAAAAATGCTTTAAAGTGTAAAATTACTAATTAGAATAATAATAAGTACCATAACCATCCATTCATATGAATGTTACATAAATAGATAATTATATTTTCCCAAACCTATATGGTGCCTACGTATGTCATATAAACCACATCTCAACAAAGAATGATGAACGAATGCATCAATGTCTACATGTGGGAATTCGTTATTTTAAGAATATAATTTATCAATATTATCATCAATCATCTGTCAATTCGATAATATGGTTTGCATTGTTTCTTTATCTTCATCGTGACAAAGTTAACATGAACAAATGAGGTAACTACTATATAATATCCTACAAGACAAAAATGTTGGATATTTCAGAATTTATAGATATAATATATCGTCATTTAACTGTCAATGAGAAAGTCAACAAGAACGAATTAAGTAACTTATGCAAGTGAAACACTCGTCTATCATATTGTCTATAATCAATTACTTGTACTTACCCACAAGCTGGCTTATAACACTTATGACATCTCTAGGTATCAAGCTGGTTTCTTGGCAATGAAACGCGATTAAGAACAACTTGGCGATAGTCCCTGTCCTTTAATCTTGTATCCATAAAGTTTATAAGTAATCACATGAGTCCATACTGTTTGTTTTAAACGACGAATTAGCTCTCAACACCTCTCAACTAATTACCACGCTATTACGACAACAACGTATTACACCGCCCGTATTAACCTTGTTCGTCAAAAACTTTCCCTTGCCCATCTCTTTATGTTAGGCTTTGTTGTGGAAACGCGGTACATTGTGTACACGGTACAGCTATATTAAAATTAGCTCGCGAACGTTTCAAAGGAGTTATAATGGGGAACTAAAGATCTAAAGAAGGTGTGGGGAGGGGGGGGGGGGGGTGTAGAAGGATGAAGAGGGTACTACATATCTTTCTTGTAATATAAATACATTTTGACCAATCGATTATTTTTAAGGGTATGTTCAATATTTACCTCACTCTTTTCCTCGAAACACTTATTGCTTTGACGAAATAATTGTGAAACAAGGTTGCAATATCCCTTATTATATCTCATATTATTCTAAATGTAACATTTGTTGTTATTATCTCCAAAACTATAATAATAATTGATTGAAAAGTCTACCTCAGGACCAAAATAAAGCTCGCACCCCTGCGTTTCCGAAATGTTCGTATCGCCCTAACTGTCCACTCTCTTCATCGATCCGAGAGACCGGCACCGATCCAGGATCGATAACTTTGGATCCCTCTACCCTTAAAATAAAGTTTACAACGTATTCGCACACCGCAGTAACACCCCCACGACTGGCTTGTATCGATTGGTCGGGAGTTAGGAGGGAAAACAGTGCCAACTATTCTCCATTCCAGACGGATATTATATATAATATTAAACGTTGGAGAGGAAGTATATACATAATAACTATTAAATTTAAATGTATTTTTTTTATTAGGCTTTTATTTTCAACATAAGAGGGGAATGTTCACTTGTAAAACTTTTTGAATCGCCACATTTATTATATTCAACATTCGGAGAGGACATTTT
Organism: Echinarachnius parma; assembly: GCA_037951105.1. Taxonomy (NCBI): domain Eukaryota; kingdom Metazoa; phylum Echinodermata; class Echinoidea; order Clypeasteroida; family Echinarachniidae; genus Echinarachnius; species Echinarachnius parma. Next base: position 15,231 of record JBAMJV010007109.1, read on the forward strand.
TTTTTTAAACACGGAAGGGGAATATATATATGCTTTTTAATCCTCCTCCGGCGCAGACAGAGCCGACTCGACCCGACCCGACTGGTTTCAATCAGGCTAGAGTTGGGCCCGGTCGGTCGGAGCAGATTGATCTTGTTGAATCGGCCCCAACTGGCATCCGACTGTCTCTCGACTGGCAAAATGTGTGTCGCGAGGCACTGAAAACTGAGCCGATCGGAATGACAACCAGTCGAGTCGGCTCTGTCTGCGCCGGGCATTACATGTTTTGAATTACCAAAACTATAATTTCATTTACAGATACATACTTATTTCAGGAGGAAACAAATAAACAAGATGTTGCACTTAATTCAACATTTCTCCCCCTCATCCCCTTCCTACTATTCTCCGCCTCCTCCTCCTCCTCTTTCTCCTCCTTCTCGTGCTCCTTCACTTCCACCCTTTCCAAACCATCCCTCACCCTTAATTTCAAATCCGACATTATTAACAAAATTAATACTGTTGTTTACTCCCAAACTCATTAATAGTCAAACTGCAGTATAATTAGTAAAATCATCACGTCATAATTTTCAGAAATAGAAAGGTACTAAATGAATTTGTATTGGCAGGAAGGAAGAGTCCGTAATCTCTGAATTATATATTTCAACCATGATTCCACATGATTCCCATGAGATGTTATTCTAATAAATAAAATTATCGATTCTTGTTTTCCTCCTCATCCTCCTCTTCCTCCTTCTTCTCATTATCCTCCTCCCCATTTTCCTTCTCCTTCACACATTTTCCTGCTCCTCCTCCTTGTTCTTCTTCCCTCACCTTCTCCTCCTCCTCATTTCTCTTCTCCTTCACACTTTCTCCCCTTGCTCCTCTTTCTTCTTCCCTCAACTCCTCCTCCTCATTTCTCTTCTCCTTCACACTTTCTCCCCTTCCTCCTCCCTCTTCTTCCCTCACCTTCTCCTCCTCATTTTCCTTCTCCTTCACACTTTCTCCTCCTCCTTCTTCTTCCCCCACCTTCTCCTCCTCCTCATCATTTCTCTTCTCCTTCATATTTCCTCCTCTTCCTCTTCCTTCTCCTCCACCTCTTCCTTCTTCTTCTTTACAGTCACTTGAGAATTTCAATCAACAGTAAGGGGAAGAGCAAAGCAAGCTATGAATAATATATATGTGTCCTAATATCCCACTGTCAACTCTTTTCAATCTGTTTCACATCTATGACGTTACTCTTATGACGGCAATTTTGGTTGCCATGGCAACACTCAGTATAGTGAGAAAGACAGTGGCAAGTGCAAAGTCCATCTGGCGCCCTTTGGCGATGTTATTTTTCTCCATAAGATCACACATACAAACATACATACGTATATTGCATACAAAGCTCATACACACATACGCACGCACACACACACACATGCACACACACACACTCACATACATACACATACACAAACACACACGCACACTTGCACACACACAGACATACACACACATACATGCAGTAACAAGTATACACACACAATGTTGCACAAACCTGTTACTGTCACATACACAGGCACAGAGACACAAACACAGACACACAAACGCCCGTCATGTAATTGCCCCCTTCCAATATTTAGTTACCTTACAGCCCAGCACATACAAATATATGTACATGTACACGCAGTGAACAAAAAAATTAATATTGATTTTGAGGGCAGGATGACAACGAAAAGTGATGAAGAAAAAAATAAAGTAAAGAGAAAAGCTTGGGGAGGAAGAAAACAATGACAGACGCAGAGAAATAATTTGTAATAAGTTTAAAGAAGTTCTTTATTAGACCAAATACAATTTGAATACCGAGTATTATATTCCTTCACAGTTTAAAACATGAATGAAATACAAAGATATATATGTATGGTTGTTTGCGTAAATTATTATTCATTTGCTGTAATATATCTATTTTGTTGCTCAAATAAGGTTTGTTCTGACAATGATCTAAGTATTACCAAATTGGGTGACTCAAATACTAGTACACAATATCATTACTGACTGAAACACATTCACAAATCATAATTAAAACACGGACAAAATACTCTTAACTAATACATAAAGGCTTACATTTTATAAACAGAACCTGCTTTTTGTCTTTGGCATTATATGTGTATTTTGTACATTTAAAGATAACCATTTGTTAAACTAATTTTGTTCTCTCCAATAATTATGAATTGTCTTTAATAGTGACCACCTGTCTATAGCAGCAAACTGCCTGAAAGTGATCATCAAAAGTGATCCCCTGCAGAGAAAAACAACGTTTGGAACCCGTATAATAGAGGTCACCTGTTTACAGTGGCCACTTTATCTTGTTTCCTTGAGATGGTCACTCTACAAAGGTTTGACTGTACTACAAATTGAAGTATATTTGATACATATTTGAGCATGGCATCACTAATTAAAGACCTTTTGAAAGTGAGAGTAACAACAACAACAACATGAACTACATACTTTTACAACATTCTTGTTAGTTAACCGACACCATAACTTTCTCTAGTCCTAAAAATGAGGACTGTCTTAGCTAAACATTAGTATTAATGTTGAGTCTGATCTAGACGGAATATTCAGCAGACTCAAACTTGGCCCCAAGACCAGATGTACGTGTAAAACAAAATGAAAAGATTATATACTACAAAGCATTTCTCCAACAAGCCCCAAAAATTATAGAAAAATAAGAAATATGAAAATGAAAGATAATCACGAATAAATATATTATAATCATATATATCTTGCAGCAACTGCACCTAATTAGGGATTTATATATCAACTAATTATATATCAATTAATAGTCAAATTTTATGAGACCCTCCTAATATCTAAATATAATACTTTCTATTCGCGTCTGTCCAATTACAAACTATCTTCCGTAGCAGCAATAAAGTATTTAGTTTTCAACCAACTATTTAAATATATTAACAAAATCAAATGAAACGACACACTTTACCCAAATATACAAATCTTTGTTTTTCCAATTAAATGTATACTCTTGATTAAATAATAATTGTTCTCAATCTTGGATATATGTAACACATTTAATCATTCAGAGAAAATTGCTCAGAAAATGTTAAAATCATAGTAGAAGAGAAAGTAGTTTCACTATTTAAAGCACACTTCAATTATATTTTGATACAAATCCATTATCATATTATGATTTTATAATTACATACACAATTTTACAATATATCTGTACAGGATGTGTTTTTTTTAAATGTTAATGTTCAGACTGGATAAACATATTAATATGTTGAATATTTGTGCAAAATCTCAGTAGCATGAACCTGAAAATCCACCGAGTAGCACACTAGCCACAAGCTTAATAATAACACCAAACTATGGTACCCAACTACCCAGAGAGCAGCAATATGTATTAGATGTCTTGCTGAAGGACCTGAAATGCTGGGACAATGATCAGTATTGAACTCAGGACCAACCCAAAAAACACTTTTTTTTTCATGAGGGCGATTTTGAAATTTTTGTGAGAGAAAAACGCCCTCCTGAAATTATTCACGAGGGCTATTTTGGGGCTCACAGGGGCTCTTATTTTTGTTTACATCGTTTACACTGCTCACGGGTCTAATAAATGATTATCAATATTTATCATGTTGTGACCTATCCGATTATGCCATGTTTGGTACGTTTCTGGCGCCTTTTTTTCTCTTTTCGCCCCCGTGCCGTGGCTCACGGGGGCGATTCCAAAGGTTTTGGGGGCGAATCGCCCGTCGCCCCAGTGTATTTTTTTGGTTGCTCAGACCCTGTGATTGGGTGACAAGCGCCCACCAAATCATGCCCCAACACCTCCAAATTTTGGATGATGAATATCTGTCCATAGTCCAAGCCCAAATCAAGACTATTATTCCTCTGGTTCGCAATGTCATTCACAATAAATACAATTAATGAAGACTCTTGTTTTCTGCACCAACCCAATACGAAAAGAAACTGAATATAATTTTAGCAGTGTAAATTACACATATGACATATAATTATAACAGACAGACCTTACAATTCCATAAACATATCAAATTAAACGAATTTGAAAGCACTTTAAATCGAAAGGCACATGTAACTTAACATTTCATTTTGATGTGCAATACTGATTTAATAATATCTGAAATAATCATTGTGCAAATGAATTGAATACAATTTATGAAACAATACATTGTTTTATCAAATCAAGGTGTATTTTAAATTTTGGATGGAATCAGAGCAAAGGCACATTATGAGGGTAACACATTTGTGTAACCAAATATCAATACTGATTGAATAATCATTTTGATACTCCATCTAGAAATTAATTGAATACAATATAAAAAATCAATACTTTATTATAAAATCAAGGTGTATTTCACATTTTTGGATAGAATTATAGCAAAGGCACCACATGAATAATGTTGAGGGACAACACATGATATCAAATCTGATTTAATAATGATTTAAACACTGGTTATGCATACAATGCTAGCCACAAAAAAAATAAAAATGATTATTCTGAAGAAAAACAAATTGAACATGTTTCCTCACAATTATCAATCCAATTTTCTTTCCAAACATTTCCTGAAGTAGGCACTTATCATTTAAAGTTATTAGTTAATGGTAGTATGTAAGGAAAGGCTTCAAAATTATCTATAAGAGGCAGCGGGATCCTGCAGAGGCCTGTGCGTGAAAGACTTGCGATACGCGCTCTACTGAAATGCGTTCTGGCCGCAAGGGAACTGTGCATCATTGTGCAAGAGGACAACAAATGAGCATTCAGCGCGCATTAGCCGAGCCTCCCGTTTGGAACAATTTTTCGAGCTGATTCTCTCTCGTGTGCGCGCAAAACCATTCCAAGCGAGATTCCGCTATAGATAATTTTGACGCCTTCCCTAACATTGCGTAAAATAGTAACTCATCTGTCTTATTACCCACGCCGATGAAATCGGCAGGGGGTTATGTAAAGGGTTCCGTATGTTTGTTTGTTTGTTTGTTTGTTTGTTTTTTTTTTTTTTTGTTTTTTTGTTTGTTTGTGTACAAGATAACTAGAGAACGGGTGAACGGATTTGCACCAAATTTTCAGGGAATGTTTGGATAGTGACATGGAAGAATCGATTAGATTTTGGTGATGATTGGTTGACCCCTGCAAATTCTGTGGAACCTTGAAGTTTGAGTATGTATTTAATGCACGTGTGTGCCTAAATAATATCTGCACGTTATAGCTAGTGCACGTTGTACACAACGTATGGAAGTTCTATGCTCGCTGCCATGATACCCCAATGACACAACAGTGTTTGCTGGCACCAATCAGCGTCGCGCATTTCCGGCGTTGCGCGTGCAATGATCTAGTGTAAACTCTGCGAGCAATCGTACCGCTTAACGTTGCGTCAATTTGCAATGCATAAATATTAGGCATATCTATACTACACAGGCAGCTAGTAAAAACACGTGCGAATCGGCAGATAGCTGTCATGAAAAGATCTAAAATCATATTTATGCAAGAGAAATGGACATAAAAGTTTGCAGAATCAGGAAGATAAGGTATCTGTTATTGTTTGTAATAGTTTATTTTGTTTGAATTCATGATTTATGTTACATTTATCGCCAATAAATTGGACAGATGTCGGCATTTTCAAGCCCTCCCTGCAGGCATACCCAGTCAGCATAGTTTACTATGCCTGGAGTTGTGGGGGATTCTGTTCAACGGTTGATCACTATGTTTTTAGGATGCATCGGTAAGCAAAACAGGGTTGAGGCCGACGAAGGGGTAGAACAGGGCTAATGGGAGGCGTGGGTATGCTGACTTTGTCGGCCTTCTAGTTTCTTAACCATTTATGTTCAAATTTTTTACCAACCACTTTTCAAATTCTTCTTCTTTTTCGGAAAAGGATGTTTCCCCAAAGTTTCATTTTCCTTTATACCAAAGAAAAAGTCCATATCTTCAAAATTATCATCCAACTATATTTTCCAGATTTAGATAAAGCACCCACAGAAAAATACGTGGACTACTGCTGCCCATTCAAAGTAAGCAACAACAATAATACATGTAATTGTAATACATTTGAAAGTCGATGATAATTAGGACGGAATGACATAAAGACTGATTTGGATGGAATGTTGCCATATTGTTAAAAAAAAATGGTTTTTACATCTCTTTAGCCATCACAAAGTGAGTATGGAATGATTCCTCATTGGACGGAAAATCCCTAAATAACTAACATTTATTCCATGAAAACTATTTCACTCATATATTTGTAAACTTTCAAAATACTTAAATTGTATCATCTTACCATCTCACCATCTGTTCATGCATAATAATTAATCTCTGTTGATTTATAAACATAGATTTATAAAGGCATAATCATTCAATTATAAACATTTTGTTCTTCTCTCGAATTTGATCAATTTGTTTGGAAATTAAACTATTCACACTTTTATATTTCGTTAATGTTCATTACAATTCAGCTTGATCATACGCAAAGATTCAACAATACCCTTCCACCATAATTCATGTTAGAAAAGAAAAAATCTCCTCACTTTCTGAAACAAATTATGATATACATGTTCTAATCATCCCACAGAACCAAACAAAAGCTACAAAATAATTATTTTTCCTTACATTAAATCACACAAAACAGCACAGATATAACACAAAATGAAAGAAAATCATTCATCATACAGTTGTTGTTTATCATACGAAAGACCTGGTACACTTGAAAGTTTTCACTTAACTCTATTTTCATTTATGTAGTCTTGGTTTTTTCTAAGTGAACAATTTTGATTGATTTCATTGCCACACTAGCACTTGGTTTGCTTGAAGTTATTTCAATACACTGGACAACGTATGAAGCTTCCTGTGAATTCTTCACCTCATCTTAATAAACATGTGTGTGATTGTTCCATCATAGCAACTGATGTGTGTGTGTGTGGTTCATTCATACACATAGATGTCAGGGCTTGCGCTTAGTGGTGGCCCGGGTACCAATGGCCACCTGAAATTTCATTTGGCCACTAGAAATGAGCTAGAAACTCTGTATTGGCCACTAACTAATTAGGTTCTACAATACACAAGTCTATGGTAAGAATATATTTGATGTGTAATTTTGGCCACCTGAAAAAAAAAGCCCTGGATGTTCATCCTTGACCACTATATTTCCACTGTAAATGTATCAAGATCAATTGTGCTATTTTGCTAGCTACCGAGTACTGCGTTCATATTTTCCCTCAGCCCTATAAAACAAGACGTGAATTTGTGAATTCTTTCATCGCATCTTAATGAACAAGTGTGGGATTGTTCCATTATTGCAACTGATGTGTGTGCGTGGTTCATTTATAAATACACATAAATGTACACCCATGGCCACTATTTTTTCACTGTAAATATATCAAGATAAATTGTGCTATTTTGCTCAACTACAGAGTACTGCGTTCCTACTTTCCCCTTAGAATAGGCCTAACAAATCTAGACTAGAACTTTATATATGATCCATCGGCCCTTGAAGCTAGCTGGTCTACTCTGCGAGCCCTTGTCCCTGCTGGGCAACTTGTCCTAGGTCCTAGCTGACCAGGCTACTTGTCCTTTGGCCTAGCAAGGCCAAGTTACTTGCCCTTGGGCCGTGCTGAGCTGGGTCTGTTGGCCGGGGGTTGGCCGCCAGTGATCTTGGCATCGACCACAGCGGTAGGGCCCATGATGTCCTGTGGAATAAATTTTAGATTAATTACAACATATAAACTTGGGCTGTATGCTCCCCTGGAGAGTTGAAATTGTGCACTACTAATATTTGATGTCCTGTGGGATCCATCAAAGATTGATAACATAATATAAACCTTGGCTGTATGCTCCCCAGAGAGTTGAAACTGTGCACTTCTACAATTTGCTGTAGTTATACTATCATAATGGTTCTAAACAACTTGGTCCTTGGTTTTGGTTTCTGATACAGTAGTGGGTTGGAGCTGGCCAATCACCTTCTTAGCAACCGCTGCATCACTCATGCTGGGCTTGCCTGACATTGTTCAGAACCATTAGGCCAAAACAAATAAATTGTTGGATTGGCGTAACCCGCCCGACTCTAAAAATACCGCCGACCCTAAAGGTTTTTTCTGATTTTTTATTAATTTTTTTATTAAAAAAAAAAAAAAAAAAAAATTATTATTATTATTTTTAAAATTTTTTTTCCCAAAATTTTGCGATAAAATGTGTTATTTGTGTGTTATATGTGTGTTTTTGTGTATTTGTGCGAATCCTGAGAAAAAAAAGAAGAAAACTAGATGGATCTTCGACTGCGCGCAGTCGAAAATGATGCCTCCGCCATTACGCAATTTATTTATGTCAAGCCCAAATCAACATGTACACAGAATTAATTCTGTCAACTCAATTTTGATGGTACTCTGTCTTTTAGATCTTGACGTATCACAATTATGAGCTATAAGTGACCTTGACCTTTGCCCTCATGACCCCAAAATCTAATGACTACAATTGTTCCCTATTATACATTTAGGTATCAAGTTGGATTGAAATCTGATATTCAATTCTTGAGATTTCCAATCTCAAGCTACTTTTACACATAATGAGCCCTGTGACCTTTGACCTTTGACCTCATGACCCCCAGAATCTAATCAGTTCATTGGCTCTCCAAGGAACATACATGTACCAAGTTTGTTCAGAATCTGTCAATCCCTTCTTGAGATAACGCGATCACGAGCTATTTTTGCATATATAATGAGCTCTGTGACCTTTGACCTTTGACCTCATGACCCCAAAATCTAATCAGATCATTGGCCCCCTAAGATACATACATGTACCAAGTTTGGTCAGAATCTGTCAATCCGTTCTTGAGATAACGCGATCACGAGCTATTTTTGCATATATAATGAGCTCTGTGACCTTTGACCTTTGACCTCATGACTCCAAAATCTAATCAGATCATTGGCCCCCCAAGATACATACATGACCCAAGTTTGGTGAAAATCCGTTAATCGGTTCTTGAGATAACGCGATCACGAGAACGGGACGTACGTACGGACGGACGGACGTACGGACGGACGGACGGACGGACGTACGGACGGACGGACAACCCGAAAACATAATGCCTCCGGCTACTTCGTTGCGGAGGCATAAAAATACCTACCTACCTACCCTAATGTTTGGTTGCCCGTTACTCCAATCCAACAATTTATTTGTTTTGGCCTTAGTTACCAATGGCAATGAATGGTTGTCATGTCCCACTCTGGTACTCTATCGTACCAAGACACCAGGGCCCCGTTGCAGAAAGAGATGCAATCGATTGTAAATTTGCAATTAATTGTAAGTCAGATCAGATCATGTGACTAAATGCGCAAATCTGATTGGTTGAAATGCGCACATTTTCGGTCTTACAATCGATCGTATCTCTTTCTGCAACGGGGCCCTGGGTTAATAAGTAGAAACAGTCCTGGGGGTGTTTCACTAAGATTTACAGCTAGAAATAAATCTCAAGTTTCTCCCAAGTGTCTTACTAGTTTATAAACTTATGAGAGACTTTCAGATTTTCGTCTAGACAGAAATCTTTGTGAAACATGGCCCTGTTTCTACAGTTGAATTTAATTGCTTGTTTTTGTTGTTGCTTTTAACCAACTTTGAAATTAACATAACAATTACGGCAAAAACGTAATACTGTAAACGTTGTTATTTTCGCGCGATTAATATTTCGCGCTGAGCGACACAGAAATACATTCGCGGGTTTTTAATTTTGCGGCCGAGCAAGTGTTCACACGCATTGCAAATCGCGCATTTATATTCGCGGATGCCGACGTCAGTGAGAAATCCGCGAAAATGAATGCACCGCGAACATAACCACGTTTACAGTAGTTGGCAGCTCTGTTAATGTTTAAATCTTTTTAAAAAATCACCCTCACCTCATTTGAAGCATATTTGACTTTGACTTCCTTGATGATTTCTTTGATCTTGCCGCTTGACTTCATGTCCTCAAGAATATCATCTGCAATATGGGAATAAAGAATTAAAACAAATAAATAGTGATCCATTAACCCGTTGAGGACGAATTGATTTTGGTATAACACGCATTCTCCATAGACTCAAGAACGAAATATTTCGGGACCAGTCCTCAACGGGTTAACTTTGTCAAATTCAACCAAAATCACTTGGAGCTTTCACACTTATCTAGAATCTTGTTGTTTTGCTCATGGTAACACAAGAATGAAATGGGCTTTGATTTGTCAAATATCTCCCTAATTATGGAGATATTTATGATTGAAGTGAAAAGCATTTTGGAATAATTTGTTATTGTACGCAAAAACAATGGGCAGAAGGTAATAAAGTCTGACATAAATGTTCACAATTTTTCACTAGGTTAATAGTGTTCCTTTTCTGTGAAACTATCATATCACACATCATTCAAAATAACCTTTAAATGCAATGATATTTGTGTATGATTGAAGTCTCAAATATCACTTTCAGAAATAATAGATCACTTTAGAAAGGGTTTTTAGAAAACACAATCATGCAATTGTTTAAAATAAGTTTGACGACCTATCCTTCCTGTTCCTTATATTATAAACCCTCATGATACTTACAGGGGACCACCACACAAAGAAGAACACAGGCTTACATGTTTTGGTACTGTTATTTGCTATTAAATAGCTGTTCAACACTTTGCGAATGGTTGCGCAATTCATAAACAATGCATATAATCAGCAAAACGTACGGAACCAAAAAGGGCCTTTGGTTCCGTAAGCGCCTAACGTTTGCGGGTGCGTCAATTCTATACACAGGTACGTTTGGAGACAAATGTCCTAGACGATAGAATCTTATTCTGCAGACCCATGAACACATAATTTAGTATGGTGATGAGATTTCAAATGATAGAATTTGTATGGAAACCTATTTTTCTGAACTTGTAGGTGGAATGAAATAAACTAATACCTTTCATTTATAAGAATATTATTTTGAGGTGTTGGTTCCCTTAAAGTGAATGTATTTTGTATTTTTTCCCCTCATTTTCGTGCATTTACGAACAAATCACATAGATCAAAATCTATGAGTATTGTGGCACTCAAAGGTCCAGAAGAATTTACACAAAATTCATAATGACGAAATAAAATGTATTTCTCACCTGTCTCGCTAAGGTCCATGAAGAAGGAGCACACGTACTCAACGACGTCGGGATTCTCCTTGTGGACCTGGTAACCGTCGGCGACGATGTTGATGCCGTCAGAGTTGTGCGCGAGGTACGCGCTCTCCTCAGACTCTGCGACGAGGCTGGAGAGGGCCATGCACGCATTCTTCACGACATCCGCATGCTGTTAAACAAATAAATCATGTTAAAACTAGAAATTGCGCGCTCGGCGGGTCGCGCAGCCGAGCACATGTATCCCCCGAACCAATTGCATTGCACTTTTGTGGGTTGTAATATTGTGAACTGAACAAGTTTGGTGGTGTACGTTGTTCTACTAGGCTGGCAGTAGCCTTTGGGCAAGGCCTCGCGCGCTGTTTCACAGAGCTGATTGTGTGATTGTATGAGTTATGTGTACATGTACGCTATACGATCTCAGAACCGATTCTTCTCGGAACCGAGACATGGGTATGGAATCAGAATCGACTCCAAGCTGGGGCAGAACCGCCCAAGCCTACTTCATACCAAATAAGAAAATAATCGGACAAGAACTCGGACCTGTAGAGCGGTCACAAGGTAATCTTAACTATTTCTTTATATCATGGTTACCATGGCAACCATGAATCCGCCCCACACCAAAATCAATAGGCTTCATCCTCTTTCCTTTCCTTAATACACCTTCATACCAAATAAGAAAATGATCGGACAAGAACTCGGACCTGTAGAGCGTTCACATGGTAATCTTAACTATTTCTTTATATCATGGTTATCATGGTTACCATGGCAACCAGGACTCCGCCCCACACCAAAATCAATAGGCTTCATCCTCTTTCCTTAATACACCTTCATACCAAATTAGAAAATGATCAGACAAGAACTCGGATCTATAGAGCGTTCACAAGGTAATCTTAACTATTTCTTTATATCATGGTTACCATGGCAACCAGGACTCCGCCCCACACCAAAATCAAAAGGCTTCATCCTCTTTCCTTAATACACCTTCATACCAAATTAGAAAATGATCGGACAAGAACTCGGACCTGTAGAGCGTTCACAAGGTAATCTTAACTATTTCTTTATATCATGGTTACCATGGCAACCAGGACTCCGCCCCACACCAAAATCAATAGGCTTCATCCTCTTTCCTTAAGACACCTTCATACCAAATTAGAAAATGATCGGACAAGAACTCGGACCTGTAGAGCGTTCACAAGGTAATCTTAACTATTTCTTTATATCATGGTTACCATGGCAACCAGGACTCCGCCCCATACCAAAATCTAAAGGCTTCATCCTCTTTCCTTAAGACACCTTCATACCAAATTAGAAAATGATCAGACAAGAACTCGGACCTGTAGAGCGTTCACAAGGTAATATTAACTATTTATTTATATCATGGTTACCATGGCAACCAGGACCGCGCCCCACACCAAAATCAATAGGCTTCATCCTCTTTCCTTAATACACCTTCATACCAAATTAGAAAATGATCGGACAAGAACTCGGACCTGTAGAGCATTCACAAGGTAATCTTAACTATTTCTTTATATCATGGTTACCATGGCAACCAGGGCTCCGCCCCACACCAAAATCAATAGGCTTCATCCTCTTTCCTTAATACACCTTCATACCAAATTAAAACATGATCGGACAAGAACTCGGACCTGTAGAGCGTTCACAAGGTAATCTTAACTATTTCTTTATATCATGGTTACCATGGCAACCAGGACTCCGCCCCACACCAAAATCAATAGGCTTCATCCTCTTTCCTTAATACACCTTCATACCAAATTAGAAAATGATCGGACAAGAACTCGGACCTGTAGAGCGTTCACAAGGTAATCTTAACTATTTCTTTATATCATGGTTACCATGGCAACCAGGACTCCGCCCCACACCAAAATCAATAGGCTTCATCCTCTTTCCTTAATACACCTTCATACCAAATTAGAAAATGATCAGACAAGAACTCGGACCTGTAGAGCGTTCACAAGGTAATCTTAACTATTTCTTTATATCATGGTTACCATGGCAACCAGGACTCCGCCCCACACCAAAATCAATAGGCTTCATCCTCTTTCCTTAATACACCTTCATACCAAATTAGAAAATGATCGGACAAGAACTCGGACCTGTAGAGCGTTCACAAGGTAATCTTAACTATTTCTTTATATCATGGTTACCATGGCAACCAGGACTCCGCCCCACACCAAAATCAATAGGCTTCATCCTCTTTCCTTAATACACCTTCATACCAAATTAGAAAATGATCGGACAAGAACTCGGACCTGTAGAGCGTTCACAAGGTAATCTTAACTATTTCTTTATATCATGGTTACCATGGCAACCAGGACTCCGCCCCACACCAAAATCAATAGGCTTCATCCTCTTTCCTTAATACACCTTCATACCAAATTAGAAAATGATCAGACAAGAACTCGGACCTGTAGAGCGTTCACAAGGTAATCTTAACTATTTCTTTATATCATGGTTACCATGGCAACCAGGACTCCGCCCCACACCAAAATCAATAGGCTTCATCCTCTTTCCTTAATACACCTTCATACCAAATTAGAAAATGATCGGACAAGAACTCGGACCTGTAGAGCGTTCACAAGGTAATCTTAACTATTTCTTTATATCATGGTTACCATGGCAACCAGGACTCCGCCCCACACCAAAATCAATAGGCTTCATCCTCTTTCCTTAATACACCTTCATACCAAATTAAAAAATGATCGGACAAGAACTCGGACCTGTAGAGCGTTCACAAGGTAATCTTAACTATTTCTTTATATCATGGTTACCATGGCAACCAGGACTCCGCCCCACACCAAAATCAATAGGCTTCATCCTCTTTCCTTAATACACCTTCATACCAAATTAGAAAATGATCGGACAAGAACTCGGACCTGTAGAGCGTTCACAAGAAAATCTCTGCGGCGGACGCGGCGGACGCGGCGGCGGCGGCGGCGGCGGCGGCGCGACGAGGCCAAATCCATAGTATCCCCCGAAGTGGTTCGGGGGGGATACAATTAATACAGTCAAATATGCAACCTGTGTATTAAGACCACCTTTCCATCAAGTCGATTAACCCATTCAGGACTGGTTCTGAAAATACTTGGGATGGGGTCTAAGGAGAATGCATGCTATAGCAAAATCAATCAAATCTTGAACAGGTTAACCCATTTTGAACCAATTTGATTTTGCTATACTGTACCACACTCTCTCCATAGACCCAAGTCCGAGTATTTTCGGGACCAGTCCTGAATGGGTCAACAATCTACCGTCAAACCAGCTCTAGCAAACACGTAAATGTAGTACATTTTCACATAAACATGTATGTGCAGGTTTCATAATATTAAATTTCAAAATTGGTGATAACACTCGCTCGCAACAGTAATTACAAATTATATCATTTAAGGGGGTTTGTCCGCCGTTTCTGAATTAATTTTTTTATAAACCTACATTGTTTTTCTCAACCAGAACTTTACGATCCCTTTAACCCTATCTTAACTGGGCTATTTGAGACCAGGTTTTACTGGGGGGGGGGGGCGGGGGGGGGGTCAATTTGACCCCCCCCCCCCCCCTAACATCTCGGAGACCGCTCGTCCGATTCACAGCAAAATTTTGCATGGAGGTACATTGAAGTGTTAGCGACGCGTTCATGTTTTCATTTAATCAATCCAATGTTAAATATGCAAATTATACGCATACTAATTAGCGAAAAACGCTAATTTTATGCAAAAAATCCTCTTTTTTTCTGTAAATCACTAAATATTGCTCAGAATATGCTGATTTTGTACATGAATATTCTCTATGACTTAATTAACAGGTTTTCCAAAAAATTTTTTTTTTTTAAATGTGTTTCTTTGTTTTTGGATTTCTTATGTATTTCTTTGTTTTTTCGACTTATGTTTGTTATTGTTTTTTCCAATGGAAATAATTATTGACCATTATCAACCATTTTTAGCCCAAAATTACATAATTGTAGTGATTAGAATGAAAAATAATGAAGATTTTGTCTTTTCTAGGAAAAAAATCAATTTCCATAGGATTTGTACACAAATCACAAAATTTAGCGATTTTTGGGCCGACGCTCACTTACAAAAGGTCACGTGACTTTAGAACGGTATACCCGGTCGTCGCAAATTTGGTCTCAAAGTTGTGCAAGACTTCAATGAAAAAACTCATGAAGTCACGCGGCAATATCTGCGCGCGTTGCGGAATTTATCGCGCAAAAAGTTGAGGGGGGGGGGTCAAATTGGACCCCCCCCCCCCCCCCCCCCCCCCCCCCCCCGTTAAGATAGGGTTAAAGGGATCTTGTAACATTGTCCAAATCCACAAAACTTAATTAGAAATCTAGTGGTTCTCTCATACCGTGTTATATCCGTATTACCAATAGAAGCATGGAACAGGTTTTGGTTTTTACATTTCCCTTTCGTTTATTAAATATTTATGATTGAAGTGTTTAGATTTTTAACTATTCACTGGATAGTCATAACTGCAAACAAAGTCAGTGCAATGGGTTAGGGAATATCATTTGCATTTTTGCTCATTACTCGGCCATATAAAATCCATTTAACCTGTAATGTTCACACAATACTCAAGAGGACATTTCAAATCACAAAACCACACATTTTACCAACCATTCATCACTTTCTGAACTTTCCAACAAAATGACTAGATTTCTTTAAAGCAACTTACCTGCTTGTGAACTGAGATAGCTTTGAGAAGGATTTGTGCCACACTCCTTGCGGCCATCGTCTCAACATTCTCATCTGAAAACATGAAAACAAAATAAAAGGATTTAATGTGATCCAAGTAACGTTCATAAGATTTTTCCAAGTGTTATTTGAGAAACCAATATCACTGTAAGATTCTTCAGAATGCCGTATGTTAGTTTCAGGAAAAAGAAAGAATTGATCTTGGTCAAAAAAGTGACAAATTAATGTAAGATACTTTCACCATTATACACATTTCGTTCAAGGGTGTGGTGTGACATAGTACTTATCACTAAATTCAAGTATGTCTGTGGGATGTGAATTTTCAGTCTCAAAACTTGACAATCAGTGGAGATATGTAATCATACTCAAAACTGTGAAAAGTTGAAACTATATATTTACAGGGACTTTTAATACTTTATACAGGTTATCAGATTTCATGTTGTCATAATTGAAGCTCTTTTGCCAATAGGTGACAGTTAGAATAAAGCTAGGGGTGTTTCACAAAGATCCAAAGTCGAACTTAACACTGATTTGGACTTACAAATTATGGAAAGCCATTAGTTTCTAGTTAAATTTTCTAAACAAGTTCTTTAAACAGTCCTACAATTTTGATCAAATCATTAAATATTCTATAATCAAAGCGACTTCAAGTTATTGATGTGAAATTTTGTGGAATTTCCGCATTTCGGCTCTTGAATGTGTTTAACTCCGAAGCTACAAATGGCTTTCCATAATTTTTTTCTCCCATTAGGAGACAGCATGGAAAACAAGCAAACAATTTTTTGTTCAAGGGCCGAGACTGCAGTTGCCACTCTAAACATGTACAAAATTTCAGACATAGTGGGTGGCATTCACAAAGGAGTTTTGTGTAAACCATGATTTAAACCATGGTCTACATCTATGGAGTGCCATTTGTCAACTGATGGAGAAAGAATGTAAACTCCTTGCTTGTTAACAATGTTGATGCTACACATTTACTTAAGGCACCAAATAAATGTTTGTCTTCTCAGATGGTGAAATTTGCTGGTTAGCAAGCACCAACAGTCATATCATTAGAAATTAGAAATTGTTTTATATGTCAACGAGTAGCATTCCATAGATGAAGACCATGGTTTACACATACCTCCTTTGTGAATCCGGCCCAGTATGACACTAGTTTCAGCTATAGTCTTGTGCAATTTTCAGTTGGTTGCAAGCTCTCAGTATCATGGTGCTACACCACATTTAATCTCTTACCTTCAAGAGACAGCCCCCAGAGAGCAGAGCTGGCAAACTCCATGACGGCAGAGTCCGAGTCGTGTGACTCCATGGCGTTGATGAGATCCGCCACGCCTTTCTCCTCTCGCATGATGTCCAGGTTCTTATCTGTAAAAGGTCAAAGGTCATGTCAAAGGTCATTTATTTATTTACATGCAGCTGACGAAGCAAACTCCATGACGGCAGAGTCCGAGTCGTGTGACTCCATGGCGTTGATGAGATCCGCCACGCCCTTCTCCTCTCGTATGATGTCCAGGTTCTTATCTGTAAAATGCTAAAGGTCATGTCAAAGGTGACTTAGTTATCTACATGAAGCTGACAAAGCAAACTCCATGACGGCAGAGTCAGAGTCATGTGACTCCATGGCGTTGATGAGATCAGCCACGCCCTTCTCCTCTGCATTATGTCCAGGTTCTTATCTATAAACGGGCAAAGGTCACTTAGATTATCAACAAAGGCATAAACTCTCAAAACTCTCGGGGGGGGGGGGGGGGGGGCTACAGCCCCCCTCTCTAGTTCCCTGCTGCTTAGACCTATGATTTTAACGTGGATTTTAAAAATGTGAATTTCTAATTCGATTGTGTTCTAAAAATCTGTGGTAATAACAAAATTAACTAGATGGATCTTCGACTGCGCGCAGTCGAAAATTATGCCTCCGCTATCACGCGATTTCAATATCAAGCCCAAATTAACGTGCACTGAATGAATTTTTGTTTATTTTTCATATATTTTGAGTCCTGTGACCTTGACCATATGACCCCAACCTTTGATGGCTACATTGGCTCCCTAAGAAACATTCAGGTACCAAGTTTGATTTAAATCTGACATTCAGTGATTGAAATGTTGCCATTTCAAGCCATTTTTGCATATATTGAGTCCTGTGACCTTGACCTTTGACCTCATGACCCCCAAAATATAATCTGATCATTGTTACCCCGATGTGTACACTCATACAAAGTTTGAAATTGATCCGTCAAACGGCTCTTGAGATATCACGAGAACGAGGCATTTTTGCATATATATTGAGTCCTGTGACCTTGACCTTTGACCTCATGAACCCCAAATCTAACCAGATCATTGCCACCCCAATATTTACACTCATACCAAGTTTGAAATTGATCTGTTAGCCGGTTCTTGAGATATTGCGAGAACAAGGCATTTTTGCACATATATTGAGTCCTGTGACCTTGACCTTTGATCTCATGAACACCAAAATCTAATCAGATATTTTCTTTTTTTCCTGGGTTATTAAAAATCTACCCACCAAGGGCTTGAAATGAGCACAGGCCCAGAGCCCCCCAAAAAGATTTGTGGGCCGTTTAAATGTTATTAATGCAAGAAGTTATTGGCCCTTCTCTGCTACCATACATAAAGACTTGATTTTACCTGTCGGAACAGGCCATCGCGAGGAAGCAAAAGAAATTAATTGAGTCTTGCTATTAAATGTGAGGTACAAAAGGCACTGCATCAGCTTTTTTTTTTTAGCGCCAAAATAAATTATCAAATGGCAAGGTGTTGCCAATTTTTGTAACATTGGGAAGGAAGAATATGATAATATCTCTACTTACCATTTATTGTGAGGTAGGAGAGAGCGCTGCAGCAGTTAGAACAGACCTCCGAGTCGGAGGGGTGCGTCCGTATAGCGGAAAGGATGTCTTGGATACCACCTAGCTGTCCTATCAGACCCGCTGCTTGTTCTGTTAAAAAGATAAAATACATGGTTATAATGGACAAGGGTAATATAAAATCACCTTGTTCTTATACCGAGGATCGCAATGCAGCGGAAGCCACAAAGCTAAAGAAAGTGGGGCTGTCCGTAAAGCTGACAGGATGTCTGACATACAACTTGGTGGCCCTATCAGACCAGCCGCTTGTTCTGTTATACAGATAGAAAAGATAGCACTTTTGAATAGAGACATGTGTTGAATATGCACATAAAATAAGTATTATTATAATAAAAAAGGGAAAGTTATACATCATGGACCGAATTCTCATCAGTTGCACAACTTACGTCCAGGCTAAAAAGAGAGAAATCATTAGTAACCAATTAAACCATTTCACACATGTGGAATTTTACTAGCCTATCGATGGCTGTCATATGCAACCAGTGATATTCTGATCAATCCCTCTAGTTCTGCTTATAGGTATCAGTACAAAGGGTCGCTTGACTTTCTAGTCATAGTACAACCAGTCACCAGTGACAATTGGGTGGAATTCACAAAGAGTTTGTGTAAACCATATGGTCTACATCTAAGAGTACCATTTGTAAACTGATTGGGAAAGAATGTAAACTCCTTACTTGTTGTCCTAACAATGTTGATGCTACACATTTACTAAAGGCACCAAATAAATGTTTGTCTTCTTAGATGCTGAAATTTGCTGGTTAGCAAGCACTAACAGTCATATCATTAGAAATTACAAATTGTTTTACTTGGGTACGAGCAGCATTCCATAGATGTAGACCATGGTTTAAACCATGGTCTACACAAACCTACTTTGTGAATCTGAGCCTTTATGTCCTGGATGATCCCATATCCAATATTACTGACGACCGGTCATACTATGACTGGAATGTCAACAGCCTCTTTGTCTGGATGCCTTTGCAGAGGGATTTGCATTGATAATGAAGACTAAGGGCTAGACACATTTCACAGATGTGACATGGTTCAAACAGTTACTGGTAGTTTGTCTTTTTTGCCTGGACTATATGTGACCCGCTATAGCAAAACCCGGCACTTGTCGGTAATTCATGTTTTGAAGAAATGGGCATTTTAAGTTCTCACAATGTGTGTAAAAGACCTATGATTCTAAAATTGAAACAATCGTATCTTCGCCAATTATTGACCCATTAGTTAGAACAAAGCATCAAATGAAAGCTTGTGATGAGGCCTTTGTAATGGTATGAAAATCTACATTTTTTTTTAAAACAACAATTGCAGGGTTTTGCTATAGCCGGTCACATATGTGTGCCACTGATGAGAATTCGGGCCAGCGAGTATGAAAATTGAAAGTGTGATAAAAAACATGATTTTTGGTTGTTGTTGTATTTACATGAAATTGTGCTTTAATTAAAGAAATCTTTATTTATATTGCAGACTTACCGCTTATGGCAATAGTCTTGAGAAGTGAGCACGCTATGTTCTGGAATTCTCTTGAAGATGGATGTGCCTATTGAAAAGCAAGGGGAAATTAAAAACAATATTGTAAATAATTATAATAATGACAACAACAACAACATTTAGTATACCAATAATATTTATAGACAATTTTTATTTAGCACTTTGAACCATGATGTTTAAAATTGCTCGGGGGCACTTTATCAACCAGCCTTGACAGATCAAGCACTAAAGTTTTTCAAGGAATTCTAAACCAAGTGCCCCTTTTTGACACCTGGGTTGGATGCAGCAAACAAGGTCCACACCCATAAGGGTATACGTCTCCCCAACCCTATTACCTTCAACTCTAGCCCAACCCTAATCCCAACCTCTAAACCCTAACGTAACTACCTAATTCACATCACCATCCTATTCCTTAGCCTCTAATTTCTAGCTTTGCACATTGATGAAATGGGTGTAAACCAAAAGGGCAAGTTGCCCTATTTTTAAAAATTCAAATATGGTTAAAAATACATATATTGCAGCCACACAGGGCTGAATTTGATATGTGTTCATACAAATAAATTACATACAAAGGTTAACAAAAGTGAGCAACGTAAATGATATACATGCATAACTTATTTCTTAAATAAATACATATAAAATACATTTTGAATAATATATGTATATGTTACACCAACAAAATCCACGTTACCTTCATGGCCAATGTAATAGCACGTATAACCTCCTCCGAGAAGAGATAATCATCAGAGTCTTCTTCAGCATCAGCTACAAAAATAATAAAGAATAATACAGAATATATCATCCAGTAATGTGTGAAAATGTCACGTTAGATGGATGTTACATGTACTGTATATGGCCGAGTAATTAGCAAAAAATGCAAAGTGATATTCGTAGACTCATTGAGCTGACTTTGGACACAGTTATAACTTCCCAGTGGGTAATTACAAATCCGAACACTTCAATCATAAATGTCTTTTTAACAGAATGGAAATTCGAAAAAATAAAACCTGTTCCATGCTTCTTTAGGTAATATGAAAACAATAGGGTATGAGTAAACCACTATTGTAAATTGTTGTTGATTTGGACAATACTACTTAAGTGTAACGTTTAAGTATACTGGTAGTGTATTACCTGCGGTGGTTAGTGTGAGTAGAAGTCGACATGCCTCCATTTGTAGTGCCATTACGGATACATTGCCCTTCATACAGCCAACTACAATCTTCTTCAATTCTTCACCCCCATCCTTAACCATCCCCAACCCTAAATGCCCTCTCAACGACATACTATCTTAGAAAGTGTATTACCTGCGGCGGTTAGTGTGAGTAGGAGTCGACACGCCTCCATTTGAAGTGCCACTACGCCTACGTTGCCCTTCATGCAGCCAACCACCATCTTCTTCCCAGCCTCGTCGATCTGCGGAGCTGGGAAAAGTCATGCAAAAAGCAGAAAGATATTATTAATAACGTAGAGAAGACTGCAAATTCTGTGGCCAAGGCAGAGTTGGAGTCTTACCGTCTGAGGTCGAGACTAAGGAACAATGTAAAATGAGTTTAAATAGTCTCTATGTCAATACATTACATAACGCGCACAATTGGGCCATTCTTGGTCACGTGTGTGACCCAAAATATGAAAAATTCTGCAATAGGATGCTTATATTTTAGTAAGTATAGGAGGTATGGTGATTTAAACTTCATATATGACTTGCACATGTTGAAGTCTTTAATGTGTAACACAAAAGATTTTATTAGGATTACGTTGACCAAGGACAGATGTCAAATGGCATCGGTCACGTGTGTGACTTTGCACGGGAGCACTTTTGTAGAAAAACAATTTAACTCAATTTCATTTTGGAAATCCTGTAAAATATGAAAAGCTAAAATGTTCATATTAGTATCAGACAACTTATATATATCTGTAAGTAAGAAAATGGTGAAAGATTAAAATTATCTCAAACTGTTGTTTTTTAATGCACGTTATTATGTGGGGATGTCTGGGTCACGTGTGTGACATTTTGGGGTGGTCACGTGTGTGACATGTACAATGTGAATGGAAATATGAATTTTACAAATATTAGGTTTAGACAGTAAAATGAAGTTCAATTGTTACAAAGTTGGTATCATCATGTACAGGAGAATAAAAGGAATGAGCTAGCATGATTATTTTCTGAGTTATGATATTTATTGGAATATTGAAATATGAAAATTTAATAATTTTTCTAAGAAATTTTATAAATTCAATAAAAAAAATATATTTCATGAAACCTTGGACACTGATCTTTCCATTAATGGAATAAAACTACTGAAAAAACAAACTTCATTTTTTTCAAAAAAGTTTCACTTTTCAAAGAATGGCCCAATTAATCAATAAACGAGTGCTTAATAATTAAATCAAATTGAGAAATCAGTCCATCAATTAATTACCTTTAACTAAACTAGATGGATCTAATATCGCAGACCTACACCTTATAACAGTATTAGTTATATTTGGGATATCCACCATGTTTACAAACAAGAAATTAATGAATAAATAAATAAATAAAAACATTGTAACATAATGTAAACAAATAATTCCCATAGTGGTCACTCTAGTCTCTATCTCCCACCCCAATGTCTGTGTGTCTAACCCTTTTTTTCTCACAATCTATTTTTTCTCTCTCCTTTTTTCTCTTTTGTCTTTCGTTAGCACACCTGGAAAGATATTTTTGTGCACAGAATTTGTAATCAGATCTGTTTAACACACATACAAATTGTATCCTCAAAATGTCTGAATTCAAACACCTACATGCTCTCTTTCATTTCTTTTGTTGGCTTAAATACAAAAGTTAAATACCTGAGAGCATCCAAGCATTATATTTGCTATTTCATCAGGAAGTGCTTATTTTTTCTTTTTTTTCTTTTGGCCTTTTGGCATTGCTACACGCTAGCTGTGCATGATAATGATTGTAGTTCCAAAGTCAAAACCTAGGTGCGGCGCAGCCATTCTGTTGTATAATAAACCATGCACATTACCACAGGCTACTCATCATTAGTGTCTTTGCATCGCCAAGCAAAACTGTTTGAAAGTATACCTGAAGAAATACGGAACACCCTTTGGATTTTCTGTAAGTTGCTACATTATCCAACTTTAGAGACTATCACAAACAACTAACAACTACTAACAAGTTTTTTAGATTAGTATTTTTGGATTCATAGAAATACTGTATAAAATTAGGGCCCTACACGGATGTTGTCTTTGTGCTTCAATTACGTAGTTTGGAATAATTAAGTTGGATTCATCTAGGTATGAATGAGGAACTACATTGATTTTAATTTCAATATGAACGAACTTTGTAGAATAGTCAGAACATGGTAGACTGTAATAAGCTTGTAAGTACCGTTCGCTAATAATATAATTCTTATGTTCATCCTGTTGTAAATGTTATTCTTTGTTGAAAATGAAAATAAATGAAATGAAACAAAATGAAATTAGCAGAATGGTAGGGCAATGACAGTTTGAACGTTTGTTGCGAATCTTGTGTGTTGTTTATAATTGTCAAAGATGGCATCGTGCATGTTTGGCAAGTAGTTATGCTTGGTAATATTTTCATTTCATCTATAAAGAACATTTCTAGCAATCGATCAACACTCATAACCTCTACCTTACAATACAGGGTGGCCCGAAAAAACGGAACGGTGGCACTTCCCAAAATATAGTAACAAAGTGATTATGTCCATCGGTTAGGGTGTCTTTTCCAATGAAAAACGATACCGAGAATAGTAATTTTGGTTGTGTAGTTTTTGTTTTAGGGCGCTCTGAGTGACACCATGTCAGGTTCCCATTTTTGTCAATTTTACCAACTCAGTGCCTGATAAATCGCACTTCCTGCCCGTCATAGCATCAAACAACCATGCCCATTCTCTGGGCACACAGCTGAATAGTGCACATATTGCTCGTTGTTCGATGCTATGACGGACAGTAAGTGCAATTTATCAGGCACTGACTTGGTAAAAATTGACAAAAATGGGAACCTGACATGGTGTCACTCAGAGCGCCCTAAAACAAAATTACTGTTTTTGGTATCATATTTCATTGGAAAAGATACCCTATCCGATGGACATAATCATTTTGTTACTTTATTTTGGGAAGTGCCCCGTTCCGTTTTTTTTTCTACAGAGCTGTGGCGCGCGATGATACTGTAGTACCTTACAAGGTATATGTTTCTTATTTACAGAGCCATTGTGAGTGACTGTAGTACCTTACATGTACATTATATATGTTTCTTATCTACAGAGCCATGGCGAGTGAAGATACTGTAGTTGCTCAGAGCTTGGAATGCTGCCTATGTTTCGAGTATTTCATCGAACCTAAAAACTTATCATGCGGCCATACTTTCTGTAAAGAATGTTTAGACCATCTCTATGAAAGTCATCCCCAACAAGACCAGCTTTCTTGTCCGATTTGTCGCCAGATTACCACAGTCAACAATGGAGACATTTCTAAACTGCCAACAAACATTCTGATTAAATCTATGGTCGAGGAGATAAAATCCTCTAAAAGAAGCTGCACTGCATGTGACCCGGAAGCTAAATCTCCTGCAGTACTATACTGCGCACAGTGTCACGAGTACATGTGTGACCCCTGTGCAGTGGCTCATGGGAAGGTCAAGATGACCAAGAAACATGATGTGGTCAGCGTGGATAAAGTACAGACAGGAAAGGTCAAAGTGAAGCGTTTCTGCACCAAGCATCCAGAGGAAGAGAACCTGTATGTCTGTACATCGTGTAACGTGTCCATCTGCTTCAGATGTCACATGCTCAACCACAGCAAACCGGATCACGAGGTCAAAGAGGTGTCTGACTACAAGAAAACGACCCAGAAGCAAATCAAATCCCTTCAGACAAATGCTTCAGCTAAAATCAAGACGATAGAGGCACACATCGGGCTAGTAAACAAACAGAAAGCAGTCGTTGAGGTTGAACTTGATCAGAGGATAGCCGAGATCAATCAATCGTATGAAGAATCAGTGAAGCATCTCATGAGGCAACGCAATGATCTCATCGACATATGCAAACAAAAGAAGGCTTCTTACATCGCACAACTTGAGAAGTGTAAAGAATCTGATGACAAATTGATGTCTTGCATTCAAAGTGCATCTGAGCTAGTCGGCAATGGTATCAAGGCAACGCTGGAGGGGCAGACACTGGCTGTGCACAACAGGATTTGTCGTGATTTGGAGAAAATGTTGGGTGAAAGTGCTCCTGATGCCATGCAGCTTAAATCCATAGCTGATGGTGCAAAGTGTTCAGAATTCATCAAGAGCGGTATCCCCAAAAGTCTGGGTGAATTGCGACTACCTGACTGGCAGCTTGAGGAGGTGAGCACATTTCCTCTCTCACATGACGGTCCAAGGGATGCAGTGCCTTTGCCTGATGGACGAGTGGCTATTGGTTATTTGAATGGGAAGGCTATTGAGATGTTCACTGTTGATGGGCCGCAGGGAACAGTGCTGAGAGGTGTGGATGTATGGCGTGTATCTGTCTTGTCTGACGGTCGCTATGTTATACAAGATAATCATCGCAATATAACACTGTACACACAGGCATCTACATGGATCTACATGGATCTACATGTTCAGCTCAACAAACCTTCACTGTTTGCAGGATGGATCATAGACATGTGTGTAGACGGTGATGACAACATCTATTTCTGCCGTCAGTTCACAAAGATGATTGCTGTATTCCAACCAGAAGGTGGTGCGCCAGTTCGGAGGATTTCCTGCCATGACTATGAGCCTGAGAAAATCAGTCACATGAATCACAGCAATAGGCTGGTAGTGTGTACTGAGTCAAATTCAATCAGGGTCATTGATGACATGGATGGGAAAGTAATCGTCCTTCAACACATCAAGATTGATGGCGGGAACATACACATTGCTTTGCTGAAGGATGATACCATAGTGATTGGATACAGGCAGGCTGATCTGCTGAGTATTGACCTCTACACACAGGACCTGAAGAGAATCAGAACAGTCCTCAGGGACTTTCCAATGGCAAGTGAGATCATAAAATTGCTTGCGATGCCCACTGGAGAGATCGTTGTAGTATCAGAGGATGTATTCATTACCTTCCACAAAATCGACACATGATCATAAGAGAAACATCGTTATCCTGTTATACCATGGATACTACTATTCAAACCATTCAGGGGCCTGTTGCAGAACGAGTTGCAATAATTGTAAGTCACATCACGTGACTAAATGCACAAATCTGATTGGCTGAAATGAGCAAATTTTCTGAATTACAATAAATTGTATCTCTTTCTGCAACGGGGACCAAGACTGGTACTGAAAAGGAAGGCCAATCCAATTCAATATTTGAATTAATTTAATTTCAATTTGCTGATTTATACCACAAGTACATGCCAGAACTCAATGCTTGTCATTAAACCTACCAAGTCTCATTCATAACTCTAAATTCATCTGACGATGTGAAATGAGTTTAAATTGTCTCTATGTCAATACATTACATAACATGCACAATTAATCAAGGGACCATAGTATAAGCGAGTGCTTAATAATTAAATCAAATCGAGATTTACCTTTTATTAAACTATATGGATCTTCGACTGCGCAGTCGAAAATGATGCCTCCACCATTGTGCGATTTATATATCAAGCCCAAAATAACATGCACTGAATTAATTTGTCAACTTAATTTTGATAGTAATCTACAGTATACCAGATCTGATATATCACAACATTTAGCTATTATTGCAAATATATATTAGCCATGACCTTGACATTTGACCTAATGACCCCAAAATCTATTAGCTCCCCAAGATACAAATAGGTACCAAGTTTGATGGTTATTTGTGTACTGCAATTTAGGCATAACGAGACCTGTGACCTTTACCTTTGACCTCATGACCCCAACATCTGATGGCTACAATGGCTTCCTGAGATACATTCAGGTACCAAGTTTGATTGAAAATCTGATATTCAGTTCTTGATATTTTGCATTTACAAGCTAATTTAGCATATATTGAGTCCTGTGACCTTTGACCTCACCTGTAGTACAAACTAGAAACCTAAGAAACTACCGAGTGTGTGTCGAACCTAAATCCAAAACGAACAGATACAAAAACAGTTCCATCCCATTTTTTGCTAGTCTGTTAAACAAGAATGCATGTTAAACGTGACACGGTGTTCTTTTTTATGGGTTTCTTACTTAGTAGCATTTATGATTACAACTCATTAATCTGATAAGACATGAAATGTGCTCTGAATATTTAAAAATTCATAATATACATTATTTTGTATTACTTTTCTCTGTGTAATTTTAATCCTGATATTTTTCAAGATATACTCTATTTAACCCTTTTACCACGGCAATAGATATACTGCTTCAATAGCTATATACGAGATTATTTTACGGACCGGTCGAGTTACCCCACTGGGCGCGCACAAAAGAACCGATCGATATCTGGTTGACCATGGCATTGTATTCGCTTCTATTCAACCTAGCGTGAGTTCGCTGGTCAAGTAGTTCACACAATAGAGGCGATCGATATGCATAGTATAGGGTAAGCGAAGTGAAATTCTGTCCGAAAACTATGATTCTGGCTTGTATGTGTTTGTATACGAATATCCTGAAATTAGACTTGTGTATTACCATGATAAAATTGTAATAAAACTATAATCAAGCAACTAGAGTCGGGGGAACTTGATATACATATAGACAAGGGTTCAATCTTTGTATTCAGCCAAATTAGATTGTACTTACAAGGTGCATACATGTATGTTTATGCAATTAATATAGCCCTTGCTCGGAACCGAGAAATCTCGGTTCCTGTATATGAGTAGGCGCAACGGGGACCGAGAATTCTCGGTCCCCGTAGTGATCGGGTTAATATATGTGCAAACCTTTCTCTCTGTAATAATGTTACTTTTATAAATAATCAAAACAATTGGATGCGGCTTTCTAACAAAAATAAATCTAATATAGTTGCAATACCGCCATTTGATTTTTTACTTGCCCATTAGGCATATTTCCTGTAATATGTATATATACATTATAAATAATTGTGCAATCCTTTCTCTCTGCAACAATTCTTGAAAGATTTTAAAACTGAATACTTTTATAAATAATTAAAATAATTGGATGCGGCTTTTTAAAAATAAATGTAATATAGTTGCAATACCGCCATTTGAAATTCTATTTGCACATTAGGCATATTGCTTATAATATGTATATATATATTTTTTGTTTAGTTTGACTTAAATTGGATACCTAGTTTAAAATTGTACTACTCACACACACTTTGATACAAGTAAATGCATTTATTTGTTTGAGATATATTATTGCATGACTGTATAAAAATATATTATAGTTGTAATACTGCATGCATCATAAATACATGTCTATTATGAAGCGGTCTGTAAGATTACTTGCTCTTAATCTATGAGTACAACTCATTTATTTGATAAGACATAACGTGCTATAATAACTTAATATTCATATTACATGTACATTCTTTTGTATTATTTTCCTCTGCGCAATTTTGATAGTGACAATTTTCCTTGTTGACATAGTTTGTATTTTACTTTCAAATTGTATTATTTTAGTATAATGTTGTTATATGTATTATGTATTTTTACACTGTAAATGCTACGCAATTTAGCCATATGGCTACGAGTTTGCATGAATAAAATAAACCTTTCACATATTATGACTTCAAAATCTAAACAGTTATTTGGCTCCTCAAGATACATACGTGTACTAAGTATGGTGCAAATCTATCAATCACTTCTTGAGACGCGATCAATAGCTATTTTTGCATATAAAATGAGCCCTGTGACCTTTTACCTCATGACCCCAAAATATAAACACTATGTTGGTACTCCAAGATACATACGTGGACTAAGTTTGGTGAGAATCTGTCAATCGGTTCTCGAGATAACGCGATCACAAGAACAGGACGTACGGACAGACAACCCAAAAACATAATGCCTCCAGCTACTTCGTTGCGGAGGCATAAAAAGGGAAATTAATGACAACATCATTTAGATGTTATCAAAGGATTAATTTTCTTTGAAAAATTCAACAAAAATCACATGTCGCTTTCACATTTCTCTTGCACCTTGTTGTTTGACTTGTGGTAACAGAAGAATTAGATAGGTTTTGATTTATTTAATTGATTTAATTTAAACGATTGCAGGAATCACAACAATGGAAACAGGCTAGTGAAAAGTCAAAGGAGAATATAACGCGGGTCAGCGAACAGGAGAAAAATGAAATAGGGAAATTAAAATTGGACATGATGTTATGTATCAATATTAAATGTATACATTATAAGATGGTCTTTAAGAACAGGTTTGATTGAACGTTTATTGTGTCTAGCTATAATTTGCAGACCTACACCTTATAACAGTATTAGTAATATTTGGGATATCCACCATCTTACAAACAAGAAATGAATGAAGAAAGAAATAAATAAATAAAAACATTGTAACATAATGTAAACAAATAATTTCCTTAGTGGTCACTCTAGTCTCTATCTCCCTCTTCATTGTTTGTATATGTAAGTAAATCTCAAAACTACATGTACTGTTTGGGGAACTATGCATCCACATGCCATTTGGCCTTTTTTTTTTTTCCCTATTTTCATTTTCTTGTACATATTGCAACTTATGCTTATTATTGTGTATATATATATATATATATATGTGACCGCTTACCCCAAAACCCCCAAAAAGTTGACAAACATGAATTTGGATTTTTTAATCTAGCTGGAAAGAGTAGACTCTAAGCTTTAAAATGATATATAACTCATCAAATTTGGACACTCCGAACCTATTCAACAAAGCGATTAAATGTAGGAGAGTGGGAAGGTCTAGTTTTACAGAATGAGGAGAAAAGAGGCTCTAAAGATTAGGGTCACTCAGGCGCGTAGTGCGCAGGAGCTATCCGTTGAATCCATTACTCAACTTTGGCTTCGTTTTAAGACTCAAAATTTGAAACAGTCGATAGAGGAAAGATTATGCTTTCAGGTAAAGTAAAGTTTTAAAATTTGATTTTTCAGCAAAAATTACATACTTTGGCTCGTAGCGGAGAATCATATACCGCGACTTTTTGGGGGTTTTGGGGTAAGCGGTCACATATGTTTGTATTGTTTTCATTGAAAATGGAAATAAATCAAATTAATTGAATGTCTGTGTGTCTACCCTTTTTTCTCACAATCTGTATTGTCTCTCTCCTTTTTTCTCTTTTATCTTTTGTTAGGACACCTGGAAATATATTTGTGTGCACACAATTTTTAATCAAATCTGTTTAACACACATATCCTCAAAATGTTGTTCAAAACACTTAAATGCTCTCTTTCATTTCTTTTGTTGGCTATACAAAAGTTCAATACCCGAGAGCATCCAAGTATTATATTTGCTATTTCATCAGGAAGTGTTTATTTTGGCCTTTTGGCCTTGCTACACGCTAGCTGTGCATGGTAATGATTGTAGTTCCAAAGTCAAAACCTAGGTGCAGCACATCCGTTCTGTTGTACAATAAACCATGCACATTACCACAGATTACTCGTCATTAGTGTCTTTGCATCGCCTAGCAAAACTGTTTGAAAGTATACCTGAAGAAATACGGTACACCATTTGGATTTTCTGTAAGTTGCTACATTATCCAACTTTAGAGACTATCACGAACAACTAACAACTAACAAGTTTTTTAGATTAGTATTTTTGGATTAGTAGAAAGACTGTATAAAGTTAGGGCCCTACATGCATGTTGTCTTTGTGCTTCAACTATGTAGCTTGGAATGGATTCATCTAGGTATGAATGAGGAACTACATTGATTTTAATTTCAATATGAACAAACTGTGTAGAATAGTCTGCTCTTATTGATCAGAACATGGTAGACTGTAATTATTTTCTAAGTACCGTTTGCTAACAATATAATTCTTATGTTCATCCTGTTGTAAATGTTATTCTTTGTTGAAAATGAAAAAAAATCAAATGAAATGAAATGAAATTAGCAAAATGGTAGAGCAATGACAGTTTGAACTATTGTTGCAAATCTTGTGTGTTGTTTATAATTGCCAAAGAGGAATATTAATTAAGATGGCATCATTCATATGTTTGGCAATTATAAGTTACACTTGGTAATATTTTCACTTCCATTCTTTGGAAAGTAAAACTTTTTGAAAAAAAATGAAGTTTGTTTTTTCAGTTGTTTTATTCCATTATTGGAAAGATCAATGTCCAAGATTTTATGAGACATATGTTTTGTATTGAATTTAGAAAATTTCTTACTCATTTGGCAATTTGCATAAATTACATATTTCAATAATCAAATAAAAATCATAACTCAGAAAATAATCAAGCAAGCTTATTCCTCTTACTCTCCTGTACATGTTGATACCAATTTTGTGAAAATTTAACTTCATGTTACTATCCAAACCTATATATTTGTAAAATTCCCATTCACATTGTACATGTCACACACGTGACCACCCCAAAATGTCACACGTGACCCAGACATCCCCACATAATAACTTACATTAAAAAACAACTGTTTGAGTTCATTTTAATTTTTTAGCATTTTCTTACTTACAGATATCAATTGTCTCACAGGATTTCCAAAATGAAATTGAGTTTAATTTTTTTCTTCAAAAATGCTCTCGTGCGAAGTCACACACGTGACCGATGCCATTTGACCTCTGTCCTTGGGTAACGTAATCCTAATAAAATCTTTTGTGTTACATCTGAAAGACTTCAACATATGCAAGTCATATATGAAGTTCACATCATCATACCTCCTATACTTACTAAAATATAAGCATCCTATTTCAAACATTTTCATATTTTAGGTCACGCACGTGACCAAGAATGGCCCTATAAAGAACATTTCTAGCGATCGATCAACACTCATAACCTCTACCTTACAATACATGGTGGCCCCGAAAAAACAGAATGGGGCACTTCCCAAAATATAGTAACAAAATGATTATGTCCATCGGTTAGGGTATCTTTTCCAATGAAAAACGATACCGAGAACAGTAATTTTGGTTGTGTATTTTTTTGTTTTATGGTGCTGTGAGTGACACCATGTCAGGTTGCCATTTTAGTCAATTTTTACCAAGTCAGTGCCTGATAAATCGCACTTCCTGCCCGACATAGCATCGAACAACCATGCCCATTCTCTCGGCACACAGCTGAATGCACAAATAGCGCGCATATTGCTCGTTGTTCGATGCTATGACGGACAGTAAGTGCGATTTATCAGGCACTGACTTGGTAAAAATTGACACAAATGGGAACCTGACATGGTGTCACTCACGAGTGCCCGAAAACAAAAACTACACAACCAAAATTACTGTTTTTGGTATCGTTTTTCATTGGAAAAGATACCCTATCCGATGGACAAAATCATTTTGTTACTATATTTTGGGAAGTGCCCCGGTTCCGTTTTTTTTTGGCTAGCCTGTATACTGTATATCTGTCTTATCTACAGCCATTGCGAGTGACTGTAGAACTTACAATATATATGTTTCTTTTCTACAGAGCAATTGTGATTGACTGTAGAACTTACAATATATATGTTTCTTTTCTACAGAGCCATGGCGAGTGACGATAGTGTAGTTGCTCAGAGCTTGGAATGCTGCCTATGTTTCGAGTATTTCATCGAACCTAAAAACTTATCATGCGGCCATACTTTCTGTAAAGAATGTTTAGACCATCTCTATGAAAGTCATCCCGAACAAGACCAGCTTTCTTGTCCGATTTGTCGCCAGATTACCACAGTCAACAATGGAGACATTTCCAAACTGCCAACAAACATTCTGATTAAATCTATGGTCGAGGACATCAAATCTGCCAAAAGAAGCTGCACTGCATGTGACCCGGAAGCTAAATCTCCTGCGGTACAATACTGCGCACAGTGTCACGAGTACATGTGTGACCCCTGCGCAGTGGCTCATGGGAGGTTCAAGATATCCAAGAAACATGATGTGGTCAGCGTGGATAAAGTCCAGACAGGAAAGGTCAAAGTGAAGCGTTTCTGCACCAAGCATCCAGAGGAAGAGAAGCTGTATGTCTGTACATCGTGTAACGTGTCCATCTGCTTCAGATGTCACATGCTCAACCACAGCAAACCAGGTCACGAGGTCAAAGAGGTGTCCGACTACAAGAAAACGACCCAGAAGCAAATCAAATCCCTTCAGACAAACGCTTCAGCTAAAATCAAGACGATAGAGGCACACATCGAGCTAGTAAACAAACAGAAAGCAGTCGTTGAGGTTGAACTTGATCAGAGGATAGCCGAGATCAATCAATCGTATGAAGAATCAGTGAAGCATCTCATGAGGCAACGCAATGATCTCATCGACAGATGCAAACGAAAGAAGGCTTCTTACATCGCACAACTTGAGAAGTGTAAAGAATCTGATGACAAATTGATGTCTTGCATTCAAAGTGCATCTGAGCTAGTCGGCAATGGTATCAAGGCATCGCTGGAGGGGCAGACACTGGCTGTGCACAACAGGATTTGTCGTGACTTGGAGAAAATGTTGGGTGAAAATGCTCCTGATGCCATGCAGCTTAAATCCATAGCTGATGGTGCAAAGTGTTCAGAATTCATCAAGAGTGGTATCCCCAAAAGTCTAGGTGAATTGCGACTACCTGACTGGCAGCTTGAGGAGGTGAGCACAGTTCCACTCTCACATGAAGATCCAAGGGATGCAGTGCCTTTGCCTGATGGACGAGTGGCTATTGGTTATTGTGATGGGAAGGCTATTGAGATGTTCACTGTTGATGGGCCGCAGGGAACAGTGCTGAGGGGTGTGGATGTATGGCTTGTATCTGTCTTGTCTGACGGTCGCTATGTTATACAAGATAATTTTCACACTATAACACTGTACACACAGGCGTGGGAGAAGCTACATGTTCGGTTCAACAAACCTTCACTGTTTGCAGAATGGATCATAGACATGTGTGTAGACGGTGATGACAACATCTATCTCTGCAATTGTTTCAAAAAGATGATTCATGTATTCCAACCAGAAGGCGGTGCGCCAGTTCGGACAATTTCCTGCCATGACTATGAGCCTGAGAAAATCAGTCACATGAATCACAGCAATAGGCTGGTAGTGTGTACTGAGTCAAATTCAATCAGGGTCATTGATGACATGAATGGGGAAGTATTCGCCATTCATCACATCAAGATTGATGGCGGGGAAATACACATTGCTTTGCTGAAGGATGATACCATGGTGATTGGGTACAAGCAGGGTGATCTGCTGAGTATTGAGCTCTACACACAGGACCTGAAGAGAATCAGAACAGTCCTCAGGGACTTTCCAATGGCAAATGAGATGATAAAATTGCTTGCGATGCCCACTGGAGAGATCGCTGTAGTATCAAAGGAACAATTCATTGTCTTCTGGAAAATCTAAACATTCCTTGAGAGTCAATGTTATCTTATCGTAAAAACGCATTTATTAATGATTGCCAGAACTTCCACGTTTGTATCCATGAGGTTCAATACTTGTCATTGAACCTACCAAGTCTCATTCATAACTCTAAATTCATCTGACAATAAATAACAAATCATAGTATATGAATTTGTAGAGATTCTACACGTGTTTTTTAAGTTGTATACATACAACGCACTGAAACTACTCAACGTGCGTTGTACCAAGCAGTGATACTTTATGCACCTGCCCAAAACATCATGTGACAAGATACTAGCGGCTGCTAGTGCATATTAACGCAAACGAAAGGCCATTCAGGCAGTGGACTAACTGTTTTATATATATATACTGAACTTTTCCCATTCAAAAATGTATTTAAAGGGATCTAGTAACTTTGTTGACATGTGCAAAAAGTGATGAATGGTTGATGCAATGTATATTATTGTTATCTCATATGTCCACAGGGTATTGTGTGAAAATTTCAAGTCAAATGGACATTGTATGGCCAAGTAATGAGCGAAAATGCAAAATGATATTCAATAACTCACTGCACTCACTTTGTACACAGAAGAAAAACTCGCCCGGAGTTTTTCTTATCTGAATACTTCGATCGTACATATCTTTGTAACGAAAGGGAAATTTGAAAAACCGAAACCTGTCCCATGATTTTATTGTTAATACGAATACAACAAGGTATGAGGGAACCACTAGAATGAAAAATTTATTTTGAGGATTTGGACAATGTTACTAAGTCCCTTTAATTAAATGTATCATTGTCTTTATAAAAACCAAACACAAAAAGTAACTACCCCCATTACAACTGCTCATAATTTCATAATTATTTCAAGATGTCATCTTACCACAATATTTTGACAGTTGTTATGTGAAAATTAGAGATTTTCATTACTTCATGGCTGAATGAGAACAGATCAAAGACAAAATGACCCAATTTCATAAGTCATGAGCATGCCTGTACATTTTTGTGAAACAGCCCATATGACTTGCATTGATTGTGGTTTGTGCAACAATGCTGTTTGATATTCCATCCATTTTGATTTTATAATGGCACATGTGGTTAAATGCATAAATTGCAATTGTGTAAACAGTGCAATTTGAATTTTTTCAATACTCAATAAACAGCAATAATATTACTTTCCAAATTTTGAAATATGACACATCTCTTTAAAGGGACTTAGTAACATTGTCCAAATCCTCAAAATAAAATTGTAATTATAGCGGTTCCTTTATACCTTGTTGTATTCGTATTAACAATAAAATCATGGGACAGCTTTCGGTTTTTCAAATTTCCCTTTCATTACAAAGATATGTATGATTGAAGTATTTAGATAAGAAAATCTCCGGGCGAGATTTTCATCCCTGTACAAATTGAATGCAGTGAGTTGGTGAATATCACCCAATATCACTTTGCATTTTCGCTCATTACTTGGCCATACATTGTCCATTTGACCTGAAATGTTCACACAATACCCTGAGGACATATGAGATAACAACAGTATACATTGCATCAACCATTCATCAGTTTTTGCACATCTCAACAAAGTTACTAGATCCCTTTAATGTGTGCTTACTCAACCATGGAATAATGGTCACCTCTTATTTTTACACTTTGTTTTCCTAACTACAATAGAAATATTCATTTCATTCAGAAAATGGCGAGAAAAAATCTTTAACCGATTCTAGGTAATGAAATTATGAGCAGTTGTTTAGGGGGGTAGTTACTTTTTGTGTTTGGTTTATATTGAGAACAAATTACAAAACATATTATCTTTGTAAATATACTGTAAACCTCAACTTCTACATGCAAAAGTATCAATGCTATCATGTTATATGTCAGAACAAGGATATTGTTTACACATTGGTACAGGCAAACATACCAAATGTCATTCTAATACTTAGCAAATATAAATCATATTACCTTTGTAATGATGTAATCCTTTACTTTTACTTGCAAAAACTTGAATCAAATCC
Source organism: Echinarachnius parma (assembly GCA_037951105.1). Taxonomy (NCBI): domain Eukaryota; kingdom Metazoa; phylum Echinodermata; class Echinoidea; order Clypeasteroida; family Echinarachniidae; genus Echinarachnius; species Echinarachnius parma. The sequence continues at coordinate 51,873 of JBAMJV010007109.1, forward strand.
TATGAGGAACTAAGCCTGTGCACGTTTTCTGTGCGTTCATGTAGATGCAAACTAGATGGATCTTCGACTGCGCGCAGTCGAAAATGATGCCTCCGCCATTGCGCGATTTATATATCAAGTCCAAATTAACATGCACTGATTTTGTCAAATTTTGTCAAATTTTTGTCAACTCAATTTTGATATTAATATGTCTACCAGAGCTGATATATCACAATTATGAGCTGTTTTTTGAAATAAATGAGCCTTGACCTTGACCTTGACCTTTGACCTCAAAATATTATAAGTTTATTATCTCCCTAAGAAACAAATAGGTTCCAAGATTGATGGTTATTTATCAGTTGGTAGCTCCTGAGGACAAGACTAATGCTCTTGACAAGTCGAACGTGGTGTACTACATAACATGCCAAAACTGCCCATCGCACTACATCGGGGAGACGGAAAGAACCTTGGGAAAACGCGTCAAAGAGCACCACGGGAGAAAATCCACTTTGGACTTCATCTCAGAGAGAAGAAACACTCCTTCTCTGCTTCACAGATCACAGTACTAGAAACTGAAAACAATTGGTTTCCGGAGCAGTGTGAAAGAAGCCATCTGCATTCACGCTCTCAGTCCTGATCTCAACCGTGACGTCAGTCACGTGATGCTTCCTGGCAGCAGCGTCACGTGACTGATCCAATGCCAATCAAAAGCAGTCAGTAGGCTGGAGAAGAAAGCTACCACCGGTAAGCTTAAACTATATATGGGCAATTCCAAGCAAACATTGACATAACCACTGATTTTTCAAATTCGTTGTACCATAACAAATTTGGTATCAAATAAAAACTAAAAGATTGAACTTTCCAAAAATGCATTTTGTAAAAAAAAATAAATATTGTAAACTATTATTTTATTGTAATTATATAGCATAAATTAATTTTCAAATATTTTCACAAAACATTCTTGTAAATATTAAGCATAAAAGAACTGCGAAAAGGAGTTTTCATACAATTTTCTTTCAGTGTTGATAGGATCATTGCTTCAATTTTTCAGATAAATATCAATTTCGTCATTTTCGCTCTTCGTTCCGCTTCAGTGACTGTCTCATTTACAGTCATCAATATGTCACGGCGTTACACTAAAAACAGATATTTTTAATATTTCTGGAAAAATATGAATGGGAATGAAATGATTTTTTGTTTCCTCTGTATTAGCCCATAGGGCTATACTATGGATGCTGAAAAGCAGCATTATCTTTTACCACTTATTAATCTAATCAATATCAATTTGGTCACGGCGTTACGTTTTGTGTAACGACGTGACGCTACCTCCTGGGTCTCCATTGACATAATACAGTAGACATAATCAAATAATGTAAGATATTGTGTTATGCTCCGGCATTGCTCATGCTATAATTATATTAATAGGGTCAGTTGATAATGTTTCCATCTCAAAGTTACCCGAGTCATATATGTGCAGGGGTTGTACGTCCGTCTGTCTGTATGTGCATCTGTACATCAGTGTTTTTTTTTTTGCAATATCTCAAGAATCGTTGGATGGACTTCGTTCAAACTTTGTACAATCCATGTATTCAGAGGTAGGATTATTGGATATGATTTTGGTCAATGAGGTCAAAGGTCACATAGCTAACAAATATGCAAAAAATATATTATTCCCAAGATAGTTTGAGAATCCTTGAAGGATAACATGATAATAATACTGGTATGAGTCCAGTGAAGTATATGACCTGATTAGGGAATGGGATCATGGGAGGTCAAAGGTCAACGGGTCAAAATATTGTTGTTGTTTTTGTTCCCACAATTAATTTCCAGAATCAATGTTACAAAGAGTAATGTAGGTAAAAGAAAATTTTCTGAAACTGTTTGGGGCACAGGTCAAAGGTCACTCGGATAATTACCAATTCAAACACAAACATTTACTAACTCTGAAATCATGTTACATGAAACAAATCACTTGCAAATATACACTGTGCAGACAAAAAATTTAACATTTGTATGTTATTTTGAGAAACAAGGTAAAAGGTCAGATGTCAAAGGTCTCATATTTCATTGTTACATTTAAAGGGGTAGTTTAGTTTTGGTAAGGCTGAACTTTAGTAACCAAACCTGGACAATAACCTTCAAAACTAATAGTAATAACTCCACTATGCTCGAAAAGTATACAAACTTGCAAAATGACTAAGTAAAAAGCATGTTATCATTCAAAAAGAGCCATTTTGATCACGAGAGGGCGCTTTTTTAAAGGCGTCAGTTTCAACCATTTTCCATAGACAATAATGCATGTGATGTTTTATTACCAGACTGATTTTATAGAGAGAACATAAACAACTACTTAAATAACACTTTCGAAATTTTTTGAGAAAGTGGAAGCATTTTTTGAATTTTTTGAAAAAACCGTTAATTATTTGGGCCCCAAATAATTATAAGATCAGATACATTTATTGATATTTCAGCCGTTTGTGGGCCGATTTCGACCAAATAAAGTTTATTCTGCCATTAAAATTGCATGTTCTCTCAAATTTGACACTCAGTTTTTAATTACCTCACAAAAAAATTGCGATGTGCAGCGCCCTCTCTACCAAAACTAAACTACCCCTTTAAGTATGTATTTTGGTTTTAATATTTGATGGTTCCATGAACTAACTTCTGGAATAGATAAGAATTTCATTTATGTCCTGAAACATTTTTTGATCAATAGAGGGCGCTATGCTGTAAATTTGTGTCATGCGGACAATCATTAAGTAGCATTTTGGTTATATCACCCATTCATCTAGTTCTTTATTGATTCTGGATCACTACATTAAAATTATATCATATTATTCATCTCTTTAATTATCTCCCATAACATGTACAATTCAGAGGTCACGGCGTTACAGTCACGGCGTTACAATGCATAGATCCATTTATGATATCATTAGGGCCACTGATTTTCCGTTTCAAAAAAAGGCCTTTTCCGTTTCAGAAAATCTGGAATTCCGTTTTTACCTGCCTGAAAAACAGAAATTCCGTTTTGCCATAGACTTTGTACATGTGAAAAACTGCAAATTCCGTTTACATAGAACTCCATACAAAATTTAATGAGTAGGGTAAAATCATGATTTTCACCCACAAATCATCAAAATTTGGGGGGAATGTGTTATGCCTGATATCAGGAAGGACTTACCACAGGCCAGAGGCAGAGAGTAAATATCTTTAACATTTATTCATTAATGATTAAGGCTGAGTTGGTTCAGTCCGTCACACTGGTTCCCGACCGTCACCATCGGGTCCCGGTTTCGTAACGGGCTCCGAAAAAGAAAAGAAAAAAAAAGAAAAAAAAAAAAAAAAAGAAAAAAAAGAAGAAAAAATTCCGTTTTCCGTTTCAAATGGTCAATTCCGCGATTTTCCGCGATCGCGGAAAATCCGTGCCTCTATATCATATTTACTATGAGCATTGGATTTTTTCTACATTTTTATTTGGATGTTCTAGCTTGATGTCTAGTACAAAGAATCAATGTGACAAAATTGCAAAATGTTCCTGTAATTCACAGAGTTTACTTAGTTTCTTACCATGTAAGAAACCCATGTCTTTTTGCCGTCACGGCGTTACGGCAGATATTGATATTCATAATTCATAATTTATTGGGAATTTTGGTTTTCTTTCCTATTGTAAATAATTGGTAGGATAGTGGTAACAGATGCATATCAAAAGTTGGTTCTAGATATTTAGATTTTATGAGTTATTTGGACTTTCATTGTGAGAAACACCCTCTGACCGTCACGGCGTTTGCTTGGAATTGCCCATATATAAACTAAATATATGGTATACACGCAGAATAAAAAGGTTTTTTTAATGAAAGAAATGACTCTTCAAACTTATTTTTCTTCACAAGTTTTTATTTGTATTTTTACACATTTTAAAACATCAATTGAATACCATATTACAATTCTTATAGTTTAAGCTTAACATTTATGGCAAATTAATGGTCGGAAAATTAATCCTGAGCACACAGGGAGAAGGAGAACTGAGCCATGTCGTAGCTCATTAAGTATGCAAGGGGCGCAAAATAAGTTCTGCATACGACTTGAATACATACAAGCGATTCACAACGCGGTGCATTCTGACTGTTCGTGCTTTTACCAGAAAGCCTTTATTTCAGGAAAGCCAGGGAAAGCCGCTGCGTTTTTGATCGACAAGATCCCTTAGACACTATTTTGATGACAAAAGGAAGCGAGAAAGGAAAAGGGAAGTTAAAATTGAAGATGACGTTATTCATGTATCAATATTAAATTTATAAATTATGCTTGTACATGTATATTAAAGATGGTTTTTAAAAACAGGTTTGGTTGTATGTTTATTTTGTTTAGCTATAATTTGCAGTCGTTGAGTTCTAATATTGCAGACCTACACTTTATAACGGTATTAAGTAATATTTTGGATATCCACCATGTTTACAAAGAAGAAATGAATGAAGAAATAAATAAATAAAAACATTGTAACATAATGTACACAAATAATTCCCATAGTCGTCACTCTAGTCTCTATCTCCCTCCCCATTGTTTGTATATAAGTAAATCTCATAACTACTGTTTGGGGAACCATGCATCCACAAGGCCATTTGGCCTTTTTTTTTTGTTCCCTATTTTCATTTTCTTGTATATTGCAACTTATGCTTATTATTGTATATATATTTTTGTATTGTTTTTTATTGAAAATGGAAATGAATAAAATGAATTGGATTGAATGTCTGTGTGTCTACCCTTTTTTCTCACAATCTGTATTGTCTCTCTCCTTTTATCTCTTTTTTTGGTTTGTTAGAGGACACCTGGAAATATATTTGTGTGCACACAATTTGTAATCAAATCTGTTTAACACACATATCCTCAAAATGTTGTTCAAAACACTTAAATGCTCTCTTTCATTTCTTTTGTTGGCTATACAAAAGTTCAATACCTGAGAGCATCCAAGTATTATATTTGCTATTTTATCAGGAAGTGTTTATTTTGGCCTTTTGGCCTTGCTACACGCTAGCTGTGCATGGTAATGATTGTAGTTCCAAAGTCAAAACCTAGGTGCGGCGCATCCGTTCTGTTGTACAATAAACCATGCACATTACCACAGATTACTCATCATTAGTGTCTTTGCATCGCCTCGCAAAACTGTTTGAAAGTATACCTGAAGAAATACGGTACACCATTTGGATTTTCTGTAAGTTGCTACATTCTCCAACTTTAGAGACTATCACGAACAACTAACAACAAACAAGTTTTTTAGATTAGTATTTTTGGATTAGTAGAAAGACTGTATAAAGTTAGGGCCCTACATGCATGTTGTCTTTGTGCTTCAACTATGTAGCTTGGAATAATTAAGTTGGATTCATCTGGGTATGAATGAGGAACTACATTGATTTTAATTTCAATATGAACAAACTGTGTAGGATAGTCTGCTCTTATTGATCAGAACATGGTAGACTGTAATTATTTTTAAAGTACCGTTTGCTAACAATATAATTCTCATGTTCATCCTGTTGTAAATGTTATTCTTTGTTGAAAATAAAAATAAATCAAATGAAATGAAATGAAATTAGCAGAATGATGGAGCACTGACAGTTTGAACTATTGTTGCAAATCTTGTGTGTTGTTTATAATTGCCAAAGAGGAATATTAATTAAGATGGCATCATTCATATGTTTGGCAAGTAGTTACGCTTGGTAATATTTTCATTTCATCTATAAAAGAACATTTCTAGCAATCGATCATCACTTCTGCCTTACAATACAGGGGCAAACAGGGCACTTCCCAAAATATAGTAACAAAATGATTATGTCCATTGGATAGGGTGTCTTTTCCAATGAGAAACGATACCGAGAACAATAATTTTGGTTGTGTAGTTTTTGTTTTAGGGCGCTCTGAGTGACACCATGTCAGGTTCCCATTTTTGTCAATTTTTACCAAGTCAGTGCCTGATAAATCGCACTTACTGCCCGTCATAGCATCAAACAACCATGCCCATTCTCTCGGCACACAGCTGAATGCACACTAACTATAGCGCGCATATTGCTCGTTGTTCGATGTTATGACGGACAGTAAGTGCGATTTATCAGGCACTGACTTGGTAAAAATTGACAAAAATGGGAACCTGACATGGTGTCACTCAGAGCGCCCTAAAACAAAAACTACACAACCAAAATTACTGTTTTTGGTATCGTTTTTCATTGGAAAAGATATCCTATCCGATGGACATAATCATTTTGTTACTATATTTTGGGAAGAGCCCCATTCCGTTTTTTTCTTCTACAGAGCTGAGGCGAGCGATGATACTGTAGTACCTTACAATAGATATGTTTCTTATCTACAAAGCCATTGCGAGTGACTGTAGTACCTTTATGTTCATTATATATGTTTATCATCTACAGAGTCATGGCTAGTGAAGATACTGTAATTGCTCAGAGTTTGGAATGCTGCCTATGTTTCGAGTATTTCAGCGAACCTAAAAACTTATCATGCGGCCATACTTTCTGTAAGGAATGCTTAGACCATCTCTATGAAAGTCATCCCCAACAAGACCAGCTTTCTTGTCCCATTTGTCGCCAGATTACCAAAGTCAACAATGGAGACATTTCCAAACTGCCAACAAACATTCTGATTAAATCTATGGTCGAAGACATAAAATCTGCCAAAAGAAGCTGCACTGCATGTGACCCGGAAGCTAAATCTCCTGCGGTACAATACTGCGCACAGTGTCACGAGTACATGTGTGACCCCTGCGCAGTGGCTCATGGGAGGTTCAAGATGTCCAAGAAACATGATGTGGTCAGCGTGGATAAAGTCCAGACAGGAAAGGTCAAAGTGAAGCGTTTCTGCACCAAGCATCCAGAGGAAGAGAAGCTGTATGTCTGTACATCATGTAACATGTCCATCTGCTTCAGATGTCACATGCTCAACCACAGCAAACCAGGTCATGAGGTCAAAGAGGTGTCTGACTACAAGAAAACGATCCAGAAGCAAATCAAATCCCTTCAGACAAACGCTTCAGCTAAAATCAAGACGATAGAGGCACACATCGGGCTAGTAAACAAACAGAAAGCAGTTGTTGAGGTTGAACTTGATCAGAGGATAGCCGAGATCAATCAATCGTATGAAGAATCAGTGAAGCATCTCATGAGGCAACGCAATGATCTCATCGACAGATGCAAACGAAAGAAGGCTTCTTACATCGCACAGCTTGAGAAGTGTAAAGAATCTGATGACAAATTGATGTCTTGCATTCAAAGTGCATCTGAGCTAGTCGGCAATGGTATCAAGGCATTGCTGGAGGGGCAGACACTGGCTGTGCACAACACGGTTTGTCGTGATTTGGAGAAAATGTTGGGTAAAAGTGCTCCTGATGCCATGCAGCTTAAATCCATAGCTGATGGTGCAAAGTGTTCAGAATTCATCAAGAGCGGTATCCCTAACAGTCTGGGTGAATTGCGACTACCCGACTGGCAGCTTGAGGAGGTGAGCACATTTCCTCTCTCACATGACAATCCAACGGATGCAGTGCCTTTGCCTGATGGACGAGTGGCTGTTGGATATTTTGATGGGAAGGCTATTGAGATGTTCACTGTTGATGGGCCGCAGGGAACAGTGCTGAGGGATGTGGAGGTATGGTGTGCATCTGTCTTGTCTGATGGTCGCTATGTTATACCAGATCATGGTAACAATATAACACTGTACACACAGGCATGGGAGAAGCTACATGTTCGGTTCAACAAACTCTCACAGTTGGGAGGATGGATAGACATGTGTGTAGACGGTGATGACAACATCTATTTCTGCCGTTGGTACACAAAGATGATTGATGTATTCCAACCAGAAGGTGGTGCGCCAGTTCGGAGGATTTCCTGCCATGACCATGTGCCTGTGAAAATCTGTCACATGAATCACAGCAATAGGCTGGTAGTGTGTACTGAGTCAAATTCAATCAGGGTCATTGATGACATGAATGGGGAAGTATTCGCCATTCATCACCTCAAGATGGATCTCGAGGAAATATGCATTGCTTTGCTGAAGGATGATACCATAGTAATTGGATACAAGCAGGGTGATCTGCTGAGTATTGAGCTCTACACACAGGACCTGAAGAGAATCAGAACAGTCCTCACGGACTTTCCAATGGCAAATGAGATCATAAAATTGCTTGCGATGCCCACTGGAGAGATTGTTGTAGTTTCAGCTGAACAATTCATTGTCTTCCGCAAAATCTAAACATTCCTTGCGAGTCAATGTTATCTTATCGTAAAAACGCATAATGATTGCCAGAACTTCCAAGTTTGTATCCATGAGGTTCAATACTTGTCATTGAACCTACCAAGTCTCATTCATAACTCTAAATTCATCTGACAATAAATAACAAATCATAGTATATAAATTTGTAGAGATTCTACACGTGTTTTTTAAGTTGTATACATACACCGCACTGAAACAACTCAACGCACGTTATACCAAGCAGTGATACTTTATGCACCTGCCCAAAACATCATGTGACAAGATACTAGCGGCTGCTAGTGCATATCAACGCAAAAGAAAGGCCATTCAGGCAGTGGACTAACTTTTATATACTGAACTTTTCCCATTTAAAAATGTATTTAATTAATGTACATTTGTATAATTGTCTTTATAAAAACCGAGCACAAAAAGTAACTACCCCCATTACAACTGCTCATAATTTCATAATTATTTCAAGATGTCATCTTACCACAATATTTCAACAGTTGTTATGTGAAAATTAGAGATTTTCATTACTTCATGGCTGAATGAGAACAGATCAAAGACAAAATGACCCAATTTCATAAGTCATGAGCATGCCTGTACATTTTTGTGAAACAGCCCATATGACTTAATGCATTGATTGTGGTTTGTGAAACCAGGGATATGGGAGTGTAATTCCATGGTGCAACAATTTTGTTTGATATTCCATCCATTTTGATTTTGTAATGGCACATGTGGTTAAATGCATAAATTGCAATTGTAAACCACTGCGGGAATTAATTGTTTTGTTTTAGGGGGCTACTTTTCCAATATGATGGATATAAAAAAATAATTAACATAATACCCTATGGTTATTTTAGGGGCAACCTACTGATTTCAGGGGGCTATTTGGAAAATTAGGGGGCAAAATCGCACTCAGCCCCTATATATTTCCTACCCTGTTGTAAACAGTGCAATTTGAATTTTTTCAATACTCGATAAACAGCAATAATATTACTTTGCAAATTTTGAAATATGACATTTTCTCTTTAATGTGTGCTTACTCAACCATGGAGTAATGGTCACCTCTTATTTGTACACAATAGAAATATTAATTTTCATTCAGAAAATGGCGAGAAAAATTCTTGAACCGATTCTTGGTTATGAAATTATGAGCAGTTGTTTAGGGGGTAGTTACTTTTTGTGTTTGGTTTATATTGAGAACAAATTACAAAACATATTATCTTAATAAATATACTGTAAACCTCAACATCAACATGCAAAAGTATCAATGCTATCATGTTATATGTCGGAACAAGGATATTGTTTACACATTGGTACAGGCAAACATACCAAATGTCATTCTAATATTTAGCAAATATCAATCATATTACCTTTGTAATGATGTAATCCTTTACTTTTACTTGCAAAAACTTGAATCAAATCCTATGAGGAACTAAGCCTGTGCACGTTTTCCGTGCGTTCATGTAGATGCAAACTAGATGGATCTTCGACTGCAAAGAGTCGAAAATGATTCCTCCGCCATTGCGCGATTTATATATCAAGCCCAATTAACATGCACTGAATGAATTCGTCAAATCAATTTTGATATTAATCTGTCTACCAGAGCTGATATATCACAATTATGAGCTGTTTTTGCAAATATATGAGCCATGACCTTGACCTATTGACCTCAAAATCTTATAAGTTTATTATCTCCCCAAGATACAAATAGGTTCCAAGATTCTGGCATATTTAGTCCTGTGACCTTGACCTTTGACCTCATGACCCTAAAATCTGATGGCTACAATGGCTTCTTGAGATACATTCAGGTACCAAGTTTGATACAAATCTGATATTCAGTTCTTGAGATTTTGCAATTACAGGCTAATTTAGCATATAATTGAGCCCTGGGACCTTTAAACTTTGACCATATGACCCCCAAATCTATTCAGTTCATTGGCACCCCAAGATACTGAGAATCCGTCAATCGGTTCTTGAGATAACGCGACCAAGAGCTATTTTTGCATATATAATGAGCCCTGTGACCTTTGACCTCATGAACCCAAAATCTACTTAGTTCATTGGCACCCCAAGATACATACATGAACTTAGTTTGGTGAGAATCCGTCAATCAGTTCTTGAGAAAACGCGATCAAGGCAAGTACAAATCGCAAATTTTCAGATTGTACTTCCCCGAACAAAAAAGTGTACCTGCCTGCTATTTACATGTTAGGAATTACATTTTCCTCCTCCAGATGACCAATAATTTATTTGCTTGATCGGGCAACCAAACTAAACCATTTTACTTGCCTGACATACATTTTTACTTGCCCTGGGCAAGCGGGCAAGTGCTAGTATCGAGCCCTGGGTTAAGTGGAATGATTGAAACAATAATAATAACATATATAGCATTTATAGAGTGCCATGTATCTAGGTGCCCTATTCAGAGGCGCATCATTACCCTTGGTCATCAGGTACAGTTCAAACCCACACAATTATCTTGTGCACCATCTCAACTCCCAGGGGAGCATACTAGCCCAAGCTGCCCTGTTCTGTGTTGGGCACTACAGGCTAATTTAACACCCAACCAAGTACCCATTTATACTCCTGGGTAGAGAGCAGCAATGTGGATTAAATGCCTTGCTGAAGGACTTTACATGCCGGGGCATCGATTGGGTTCTACCCCGGGTCCCGAGATCGGGAGTCGAGCACTTATTCGATCGTGCCACAACACCTCCACTATATGAAAACCATATGAAAAGGTTCCTACCTTGTAAAGTGTTGAGATACTTGAGGGCATTAGTGACGGAGATCTCATTTTCCTTGTTTTCAGTGATGAAAGCTGGAAGAAAGAAAAAGAGACACATTTAAGTAAATTTTGATTTGTGTATTTTTTACTGTTATGCACTGATTCTATTTCAATTCATATCTAATTTATATTTATCAATGAACTTAATTGTTATTGTTTCCCTATCATGTTTGAAATAATTGGTGAAATTTGACAAGTTAAGGGGTTTCAGGAACTAACACAGCATCAGGGCTTTCTATAGCTCAGCTGGTAGAGCAACGGTCTGGCAATCTGGAGGTCTCGGGTTTGAATCCCGGAGAAACCTTATTTTCTTTGCTCTTTTTCATTTAACAAAAAGATGTGTTACATTTATCTTTACATTCCACTGATATAGGCCATTCTCCTAAACAACTTTTCTTTTTTCTAGATAGTGAACATCATTACTATCTGTAATGGATATTTAACACTTATAATTATATAGCTGTTATAGTACTTTATTTGGTAATGCTATATTAAAACAAAATCATCCCACAAGAAAATCATCACAATTTCTATAGGATCTTTAAAAATAACGTTACAAACTCATTTCAACAAAACTGTACTCTAGAAAAGAATAAATTCCAAAGCAATCTTAGATGGCTGAGATGTTATTGGTAAAAACATTGACTTCGAAAAGAAAACATTAATAAATCGTTGGAAATGTGGAGGAAAATGTGAGAACTTTTTGAAAGAAAAGGAAGAGACATAAATTTATACATACCCATAACTCCTGGTATTCCTTTGTCCTTGGGGCATTCCTCTGAAGTGGCAATGCAAAGAAAAATAGTTAAGACAAATGTTGACAATAATAGAGTTTGTGTTTTTTAAATTACAAAATGGTAAACTTATGCTTGAATACATGATTTGATTGTCTTTAACATAGCAGATCTGACATCTCCCAACATTTACCATTGAAATGTAACAATTTTATACAAACTACACCTGGGGGGTGTTGCAAAAAAAAGGTTGCGATTAATCACAAGTCAGAAAATGCCCAACTCGGATCGGCTCAAATGCACATATTTTCTGACTTGCGATTAATCAAAACTTTGCGAATGATCGCAACTCTTCACGCAACACCCCCCCCCCCCCTGTACTGTGTAATTTACTAAGCATATTTCTACAAATTAATTCTAGTTATTGCTTTTTTCTCCAATCGATGAAAATAAACTAGCTTTTATAAACAAAAATGAGAGTTGAAATGTGTAGACTATTTTAATATTGTAGTACAATCCCTGCTCCCATGTATATTTGTTTAACCTAAGCAGATAAAATGTGTCTTTAATGTGTGTATATTTGTTTAACCTAAGCAGATAAAATGTGTCTTTAGTGTGTGTAGCAATCTATTTTGTTTGCAAGGTGTAAAAGAGGAAAAAATGAGTACAAAATTTGTGAAAACTGGTGTTTAGAGAACAGAGTGAGCATCTGTAGCCCATTTCATAAAACACTTGCAATTGATGTAAGTGTCCAATTATTGTAACTATTTGGTCAACAGCCAATCTGCATCGAGTATTACAGCTGTTGCCATGGTAGTAACACTAATTGGACACTTGAGCGCTTGAATAAGGCTGCTCGGCTAAAGCCAAGGTAATAATGCTCGGAGCGTTTAGAGATTTAACTGTAATTAAGCGCTATATAAAAATGGACAATTATTATTATCATTAGTTGAACAAATGTTCTTTTGTTTTTCTTCAGATATTTCTATCAATTATATATATTATAGTTTTTACATTTTGTCTAGCTGGAAATAGAAAAAATACGTTTGAAATATGAAACGATTCACTTGCAGCTTTTTGCGTTGCCATTTGTGTTACAACTTTCAACAAATTGTCTTTTGTAAATTTTCAACGTTATATGCTATGATTTGTAAATTTAGGTTAGCTAAAAATGTGAAAATTAAATGATGATATTACTGTACTATAACTCTCATGTCTAAGGCCAAACAAAAAAATTTGTTTGGGATTCGGTAGGGATTTTATTTATTTTTTTCCTGCATAAATACACAAAAACACACACATAACACATCGCAATTGATGCAATTGTTTTTTTTTTAATATATTTTTTTTTTTTAAATAAAATTCAGAAAAAACCTCTCGGGTCGGCGTGCATTACGCCGGTATTTTTAGGGGCGGGCGGGTTACGCCAATCCAACAATTTATTTTTTCTCGCTCTCCACTGCCTTTTCTTTTTTTTAAATGTTCACAATGTTTATAAATATAGTCTTTGATGATGGATGTACATGTATGTATGTAAATGCTTTTATCATATTTTGCTGGTACGCAGATGTTTTTATTATATGAACTGTTTGATTGTTAACAACTTTGAAATTGCGAACCCCAAACAAATTTCCATTGAGTTGGACCAATAAAATACTGAATTGAATTGAATAAACTTGAATCTTGTAACTACTCACTCGCAGCTTTCTGTTTAGCCTTCTGTTTTCCGATCAGCGCAGAGTTGCTGAGAGCTAGGCACTCCTTCACGTAGGGTAGTTCTATCAATTCACTGTCAACAAAATCAGCAGAAGATATTTAATTGATTCAAATAAAAATGATTAGAAATATATAATATAAATGAAAATGAACACAGAAAATAGGGTATCTTTATTCTGTCAATTTCATTCAGTTATAATTTAGTAATTTGTTAATTGGTTAAATGCTGTTACAAGGCAAAAATTGACCCCACCTAATATACTATACCTAAATTAAGGATGCATAAGAGTTCACTGTGTATGCATACACTAGATTTTACACTTTTGCTTACAAAATACCAAAATACAATATTTCATTGTAGACGTTGCCCAATTAATGTTGTTGTAGATATCAATTGAGTCTTTTTTACATTGCATAAATTATACTTGTTGTATATTCACTTCTTGTTTCCCCATGTATTATTATGATTGTATGTTTTTATCTTGGCTTGGACCCCTTTGACAAGGTCAATCCATTCCATGAGTGGAGAATACATAAAAAACAAAAATAATGAATAAAAATTAATAAATCATGAATATTTAAAGGGGTAGTTTAGTTTTGGTAGAGAGGGCGCTGCACATCACATTTTTTTTGTGAGGTAATGAAAAACTGAGTGTCGGATTTGAGAGAACATGCAATTTTAATGGCAGAACAAACTTTATTTGGTCAAAATCGACCCAGAAACGGCTGAAATATCAATAAATATATCTAATCTTATAATTATTTGGGGCCCAAATAATTAGATGATTTAAAAAATTAAATTTAAAAATGTTTTCACTTTTTCAAAAATTTTCAAAAGCATTTTTTAAATAGTTGTTGATGATCTCTCTATTTAATCATTATTTCAATAAAACATGCATTATTTTGTATGAAAAATGAACCAATGCCTTCTCAGAAAGCGCCCTCTTGTGTTTTAATGGCTCTTTTTGAATGATAACGGGCTTTTTACTTAGTCGTTTGTAATTTTGTATACCTTTCGAGCATGGTGGAGTTATAACTATTAGTTTATAATGTTACTGTCCAGGTTTGGTTACTAAAGTTCAGCATTACCAAAACTGTACTACCCCTTTAATTATTTCTTACTAAAGAATTTGTGTAAATCATGCATTTACAATAATGCATTTGGTATGGTACTAATGTACCATATGAAAAGTCGTCTGAGCATTTACCAACAAACTTGGGTTTAATAACCACTGACATAGCAACAAACTCAACAACAGCGGTTACTTCACCTGCTTTTGTTAGTGCATGCTCAAATGATGTTTCATGCAGTACAGTGGGAAAACATGTTAGCCTTCGGTGATTAGACAAAACAGTGGTCTCAAAAACATTGTCTATTATTAGTGATACCCAAGAGGTGAAATATGACTCAAACTAAAAGTGACAGGAATTGCTTATTAGTAACAGTAAGAAAAAGTGCCAGTGTTTGGCTTTCCTTTAAGAGTCAAAGCAACTCTACTGTATGACAATTTGCATGGGATGCAGAAAGGAAGAATTATACCAAATACTAAATAAATACCAAATAAGATGCTCATAACAAAAAACATGGAATACCCAAGAGAAAATACATGACTAGAAGTGGCAGGAATTACTAATCAGTAACAGTAAGCATACGTGCAGGCAATTGGCTTCCCATTATTATTTAAAGCAACTCTGCTTTGCCAATTTGCTTGGAAAGCGGGCATGATGTATTTTGAAAGGAAGAAAGAACGGATTTACAACAATCGACTCACAGTGCGGATGGCCTCTGCTGGAAATTCCTCCTCAGCATCGTACGGATGACTTGGCTGAATTCAGGGGAGTAGGTCTAGAAATAAAATACACAGAGTATCAAAATAAGTCTGTTTCTTGCTCAAAACAGTCAAGAAAAGAGCTACAATTGTTAAAGGGAACCAATGCCCCAGAATAATATTCTTATTACTAGTCCATCCACCAAAAAGTACAGAAAATTATATAGTTGGAAAACTCATCACCATATTAAAGTACATGTATGTGTTCATAGATCTGCAGACGAAAATGATCTATTGTCTAGGGCATAGCGGCTTCCGTGATTCTCCCGTCTCTGAACGTACGCGTGTACAAATTCATCGGAGAGCAATCCATTTGCGAAGTAGCCTATCCGATAGGCATCGTGCTGTCTGGCAGGTTCTACAACGGCACTGTATACTAACCGCGAAGTGTATAGTTTTGGCGCACTCACAGATGTTTGGTGCATACGGAACCATGAGGCATTGATGGTTCCGTAAGTGTTGGCGATTAATTGTATTGATTATGAATTACACAACCCTTTGCACGTCTATTAAAGGGATAGTTGAGTATTGGTCAAACTTAACTTTAGTAACCAAAACCTGCACCATTACGGTACCAAGTAATACTACAAACGACCAAGAATAACCCCTGTTATCATTCAAAAAGAGCTGTTACAACTCAAGAGGGCGTTATTTAAAAAAAAAAAATTGGATTTAGTCTTTTTTCATACAAAATTGTGCATTTAATGTTTGTTAAAATAATGATTCAATAGAGATATCATCAACGACTTTTTAAAAACCTATTCTGATTTTTTTTCAAAGTAGTCTTCGAGCATTTTTAAAAATTTTTCTAAAAAGTATAAATATCGCCCGGTGATTGCCGGTGACAATAATTTTGAATAAAAATATATTTATGGATATTTCAGCCGTTTCTGAACCGATTTTGATCAAATAAAGTTTATTCTGTCATTAAAATTGTATGCTCTTTCGAATTTGACAGTCAGTTTTTCATTATCGGACAAAAAATATCGGAGGGCACTTCGGGAAATACCAATACTCAACACTGCCTTTAATATCAAGCAATGGTACCAACACATAAAAGCATGTGTTGTACTTTACATGGTGGTCCTCCCCTTTAAGATTCAGTTCTTGGCAAAAACTACCATCATAGACTGAGGGTTATTGAAATGAAAGGCGAGTTTTGTACTGAAAGTAATTTCATGTTAAACTAATATATATGTGCTGTATTTTTAATGTTTGATGAATAATATTATCACATTTATTGGCTAAAATTCATACCTGCATAGATATTTGCACTATTAAAGCTCGCTGGGGAGCTGATGCCATGAATGCCGTATGAGAATTGAGTATAGAAATATTAAAATTTAATGCATAACTGCTATAAAGGCAAACTATCTAAACAAGCTGTATAATTATATGATTATTATCATCCCACTAAATGGATACAAATTAAAACCTGCACGAACAAACCTTACCGTGAACCGGGGTGACTTTTGCCTTTTTTTTAGATGAATGTATCTTCATCAACCCTCACTTTTGAAGACAAATTTCTTATAGGGTAATGTATCTAGAATCAGAAATAAGTTTTAAAGAGTGAGACTTGATGGAAATACGAGGGGCGTTCAATAAGTTCATAGCCCAACCATGAAGGAGCAGGAAGTTGGGTTACTTAATGTTGTGTATGCAATGTTGCATCATTCACATGGTCAGTGGTGCAAAGCCAGGTCAGTTGTATTCTGTTTCTGATCTAGACAGGCTTTTATTGATGCAATGTTCATTAAAAGTCACTTGGAAATGTTGGAAAATGAAGCAATGCAAGTTGATGAGAGACATATGCTGCTCGAGGACAATGTGCCTGCTCACAAGAGCCAGGTGACTTTTGAAAAGCTAATAACTGCTGGATTGGTTTATTGATGATTCCTCCTTATCCCCCAAACCTGGTATCGTTAGATCTCTTCTGACATACAAAGAAACAATCCCAAGATTGTGATTTTCAGGAGGATAGTGAGACAAAATCTTCCAATATGTAGGCTTTTGAGAGGTCTTTAAGAGACATCTTCAAGGAGGCCCTTGAGGCCCTCAGGAAAAATGCCGAAAATCTCTTGGCTGTACATCAGTATTATATGGATGAAAGAACACCTGTATACATTAATCGATGTTGCACCTCGACTCCTTCAAGGTTGGGCTATGAACTTATTGAACGCCCCTCGTACATCCTTCTCAAAAAGTGGCCAAAGTCACCCTGGCGGCCAAAGTCACCCCGGTTTACGTAACTAGATCCACACTCCCTACGAAGCATTGTATGCTAAGCTTACCTTGCTGACTGTTTCCAGGGCCTCTTCTAGCCTTGACGGGTCTTGCTTGATATCCATCAGAACCTGGGAGACTGCTTGGGTCTGTGGGACATGAGATTGACAATATACTGAAATTCACCTTATTCTCCATTCCATACGAAGTAACCATTACAAGGTATAACGAGAGCATTTCATCAATAATCTTCAAGTTCACACTTATAATAACTCTGACAAGAGTTTGATGAAGGTCCAATTTCTGTACATCATTTATAACAATTGTCTCTAGCCTGGCTGGGTCCTACCCGATATCCATCAAAACTTGGGAAACTGCAACTCATCAATATTCTTCAAGGTGATTAAGCGCATAATGAAGTCACTGAATTCTTGACAACTGGTGCGCCATTTATAAAAAAATCTGGTTTCTAGTCTGTTCTAGCCTGGCAAGTGACATGGAATGAACAGACATGGAATGATCTCATATTTTGAAGGAGTGACTGTATCTGTACAGGGTGACCCAGAAAAAACAAGTACGGAATGGCATACTTCCCATGACGAAACAACTCGCTTCACAAGATAGGGACAATTCTAATACCAACAAATGATACCATGATAATCAATTTTGGTTAGGTATTTTTCAGTTTTAGAGTGATTAAGTGATACAAAGTTGGGTTTCAAATTTTGTGAAATTTCAACAATAATGTGACTAGAAATTTGTCTTTTTACTTTGTCACCTGCCATACGATTAAAGGGATCTAGTAACTTTGTTGAGATGTGCAAAAACTGATGAATGGTTGATGCAATGTATACTGTTGTTATCTCATATGTCCTCAGGGTATTGTGTGAAAATTTCAGGTCAAATGGACAATGTATGGCCAAGTAATGAGCGAAAATGCAAAGTGATATTGGGTGATATTCACCAACTCACTGCATTCACTTTGTACAGGGATGAAAATCTCGCCCGGAGATTTTCTTATCTAAATACTTCAATCATACATATCTTTGTAATGAAAGGGAAATTTGAAAAACCGAAAGCTGTCCCATGATTTGATTGTTAATACGAATACAACAAGGTATAAAGGAACCGCTAGAATTACAATTTTATTTTGAGGATTTGGACAATGTTACTAAGTCCCTTTAAGCAGTAAAGATAAACATTGTTTATCGCTCCTCCTATTACGATGCACACATCTCAAGGGAACTCACCCTCTTTCAGTCTTCTTTTTGGCAGATGTATTGACCACCTAACCTTCATAAAATGTTAAAAGGACTGATGATCCTTTGACTGTGCTTACAAATTTGAGATGCATTACATCATATTAACCCCATGACTATGGTAACCGGATGGGTTGTGTACAAATCCCTTGGGGATTTCACAAACTCAAAGGGAAAGGGTTATTACATTCAAACATAAATTGTGAAATGTGGGACTTACATCCAAAAAGCCACAGGTGGCCATCTCCAGGATGATGCATCCCAGAGACCAGACATCGCTGCGCTCATCATATGGCCTCTCCAGCACCTCAGGGGCCATCCAGTTCATTGACCCTAGGAACAGAGGTCAAAGGTCAAAATGTTATTAACTAAACACATATGAATTATATCTTAATTATTATTTAAATTTCTACTAAAACACGCTCTCCCTAGGATAGTGCGTCCCAAAGACCAGAGATCGCTGAGCTCATCAATCAGCATTTCCAAACAGATGTCAAAGGTCAAAGGTCAATGTACACATAAATATTTTACCGATTTTCTAAATTTCTAAATCTCAATTTGCTTTCTCTAGGATGGTGCATCCTATAGCCAACAATCAAGAATATTAGGAAAACAAAACGTTAAGAAAACACCGTGAGAAAACATAGTTGATAGAATAGCAAGAAGTTTGTTAGGCGACCAACCAAAAAGTTGTTCTTGCCTAGGTGCGGGCATCATCCATGATGTTTGCCACCCCAAAAGACTCCCAGGCAAGGGACAGAGTCAGGTCGGCCATAATAAGAAGACATTGTTAGCCTCTGTAGTTTTGCGCCCAGGCAAAGCATCTAGAATGTTTGATAGGATACTAAGAAGTTTGTGATGCGACCTACCGAAAGTTGTCCTTGCTTTGGTGCGGGCATCGTCCATGATGGCGGCCACTCCGAAATCTCTCCTAGGAACAGGGACAGGTCGTCTATATGGAAGATATTGCTGAACCATGTGGTTTTGCGCCCAGATCAAGCATCAATAACATTAGATTATGATAGAATAGCAAGAAGCTTGTTAGGTGACCTACCAACAGTGGTCCTTGCTTTGGTGCAGGCATCGTCCATGATGGTGGCCACTCCGAAGTCACCCAGGGACAGGGTCAGGTCGTCCATAATAAGAAGGCATTGTTAGCCTCTGTGGTTTTGCGCTCAGGCATAGCCTTTTATAATATTTCATCATAATACAGCAAGTCATTTTTAATGCGACCTACCAACTGTGGTCCTTGCTTTGGTGCGGGCATCGTCCATGATGGTGGCCACTCCGAAGTCACCCAGGGATAGGGTCAGGTCATCCGTCAGGAAGATATTGCTGGGCTTCAAGTCTCTGCAAACACAAATGAATACATTTAAATTGTGGTTGATGTCCGACTGCTGTCTATTAATTTTCTTTGTGAAATGGACATTCAAATGATTCTTCAATTACAACATTATCAGTTTTTAACACACAGCAAAAATCACTTAATCTGACAAACAGAATTCAGATCATCTGACACTTTCACTTTTCTAGCAATCATCAACTTTTCTTCGACAGACTGCTAATATTAAATTTGGTATCTTTTTTTAATGATTTCTATTTATAAAAGTACAGTAAAACCCATCTTGGTGGCAACCTGTCTATAGAGGTCACATGTCTACAGTGACCAATTCTCTTGTTACCTTTTATGTGGCTACTGTACACAGGTTTTTACTGTATTGGTATAATTATCATTCCTTTTGTTTTATTATCATCATCAACATTAGTTATATCATTATTAGTTTCGTTTTTTAATTAGCACAGTGAACAACAGTTTTATGCAGGGCTCAACACTAGCACTTGCCAGCTTGCCAGGGGCAAGTAAAAATTGGTGTCGGGCAAGTAAAATTTCACAAATTGTCTAGTTTGCTTGCCCGATCGGGGAACTAAGTAATTGTTAAACTACAAGAGAACAATGCAATTTCATGTGTTAATCTCATCTAGAGGTAAAAGGGCAAGTAAATTTTATATTGGGGCAAGTAAAAGTTTAACATTCATGATTTTACTTGCCCAAATGGGCAAGTACAGAAAAAAAGTTAGTGTGGAGGCTTGCATTATGATAATTCCATTACCTGTGTATGACCTTCCTTGCATGTACAAAGGCCAGAGCTTCTATCATCTGTCCACACCACTTCTTCAGAATCTACACACGGAAAAGGAAAAAATTGATGAGAATTAAAAACTTTTCCCATTTTCATTGTAATATTTTCTTGAATAACACTAGAATATTTTTACAGTTCCAAAATTAAATCTTCTGTTCACCCCACTTCAGAATCTACACATGGCAAAGGAAAGATTATTGAGAATCATAAAGCTTTTCACATTTCAATTGTAATTCTTTCTTGATCTTGAATCAATGTATTTATATGGGCAAAAGTACCCCCAAACACCAACATTTGAAAACAATTCAAATTATGCAGAATTTTCAGCTATGTGTTTAATTTCGGTAACCATAATTTTCATGTATGGCCATGCAGATTTTAATATTTTACCACGAGAAAGACCAAATATTCATAACACCTTTGTCAGATATTTGATCTCAATTTAGGCAAAATTGGTGCTAACAAATATTCCACCTTCTATCAAGTAACTTCATATGTTCTGATAACAGATACGTTTTTTTTTAAGCAGATGAAGTCCCAATTTTTCCAAGAGGAACTTACCAGTTCTTCGATGGCCTCATTCTTTTTGCGCTTCTTCTTCAGCAGTCTGTCCAGGTCCCCCATTTTGTAGTAGTCCATGACGATACAGACAATGATGGCAGCTTCCTGTGGACATGCAACAAAACAGTGCTCATTATTAGCACAGGACAAAGTAACATTTTATTTTATTTTATTTTAGGGGGGCTTCTTTTCAAGCCATTTTTTGTCGGAAAAGTGCTTTCTGAAATTTTGTTTTGCATTTGGCTCAAAGTAATTTTTTTTTTACTGGGGCTCTTTTGGGTAATTTGGGTAACATTAATTTTGGGGCTAAATCGCATGAGCCCCCATTACATGTATTCACTGATAGTAAATGTGACTGGATAAAGCAAAACACTGTATTTTGATGCAAAAATAAAGTTTTTGATTTTAAGCCATGAGAAAGGCCTCATCACAAGCTTCCATTTGATGCCTTTGTCAAAAACATTAGACACAATTTGGCAAAGATATGATTGTTTCAATTTTACTAACATTAAAGTCATTATGTTATTTATGTTAACGTATAATATTTTGTCTATTTTTTCCAAATTTGTTGAGCCCTCCACACGCTATTTATTAATAATAATGCCCATTTCTTAAACAAATAAATTAAAAAACCACATGAATTAGCAACAAGTGCAGTCTCTGTGGGACTATTGGCAAACATTTTATTTTCTTATATCTTATTTTGGGTTTATAATCAATTGAAATCTCTTTTGCATTATGTTTCAAGGGATTTCCCCTTACAACACTTCATGAAACCATGGGGAATGTTGAATCATGGTTTGAATCGAAACCACCTTTTTGTAAATTCCTGTCTCAAGGTCTACTCTAAATAAAATCATCACTTAATACTAAATAACAGCTAAATAAAAGCTAAGAATTCACAAAAGGATTGTTGTCTCTATAAAAATGTGAACCTCAACACAATGACAAGAGCCCCAGGGGGGCACGACGCTCACCTGAGGTCAATCAATTCACATCTGGCGCATGTTCTCTCTGGCACCCTCAGAAGATATGAAATCAGTTGAAATCATGCCAAAATCTATAATGTGATGTACTATTTAATCAATAACTTTTGATCCCCTGTACCTAACATTATGATTTACCATAATGTTTGGGTGAATCATAAAAAAAGACAGACACACATATAAGACAAAGCTTAACACATTTCACCAGCCACTGACCACTTCAGCATATTAACCCCACTCACATAGGGACCCTATGGGGCCATTCTGCGATATGACAACTTGCATTGTCATTTACCGTAAATCTCCGTGTGTACGGCGCACTCGTGTATAAGGCGCACCCCCTACTTTCTAAAAAAAAGAAATTTTGTTTTGGGACACTTACTTACAAAGATCTTCAATTATGAGAAAAATTTATAACAAATTGTTAATTATTAGATAATTGCATATATAATGAGTACTGCTGCTCATGAATGTATGAATATTCATTAGTAATTTGCTTAATAAACTTGAATTTTTTACCTATTTTTTACCTATCTTATATATTTTTTTTTTTTTGCTGTACCTGTGTATAAGGCGCACCCCCAACTTTTTCTATTTGTTTCCGACGGAAAAAAGTGCGCCTTATACACGGAGATTTAGGGTATATAGATACCTACATGTTACAAAATGTCCAGATTGTAATACTTGTTGATGTGGAGAAGAAAATATTTGAAATTCATTTCACATTTCCTACGAGCCATTCTTGGGTCCCATGCAGCTAGGTAAGAATAAGACTAGTTATGTGAGGTGTACAGGAAGAAAGAGCATAAATTCCTTTATTTTTAGAGCCCTATTTTGTTACTCTACCTGCTTTAGTTATGTTTTAATGATTTTTATTATTGTGTAAATAACTATAATTTAGAAAAAATCCTCAAATTGGCAACACATTGTGATACATGTATTTGTGAAACAGATATATTTGTGTTCAAATTGGCATCTTTGCGGCAAAGTCACTATATTTGTCTTAAATGGTTATTACTTAATATTTTCCACCTATTTTTATGCCATTGATCCGTCGATGAAATTTAGGAGTTGCCAATTTGTAGAGGAAAACAATGATCAATTGTGCCTTCAAATAGCTCTCGTCCTTGATGGGATTACAGCTAGGTTCGGTATGATTTGATCATTTGATCATCTTTTGAAGGAACACCAAAATGCACAAACAACTTTCATTCTTCATCTACCATTTTAGCAACTTTGGATCCCCTCCCTAAAGATAATTAAAGGAGTATACCTCTGTGCAAAATTTAAGCTAGAATTGTTGAATAAGTAGTAAATGCATATAACAGAAAGAAAATAAAACAAAAACAAAATGTGACCTAGAAAACATCAATGATACAATAGGGGCATTCACACATGCTAAAAAGTAACAATTGCATGTTGCTTCAAATCATGATTATTTTTTTGCATATTTTATATTCATTTAATTCCAATGGGTTAATTTAATAGCATCATTTTATTCTCTGGTCTCTAACAGTCGAAAAAGCACAATGCAACTGAGTGTGCAAATGGAATGCTGTGAAACCACTAGACCACCGAAAGGCTGGTTAATTTTAGAGTTTGATTCTAACTATCCCAGTAAGTAAGGTTATTTAATTCATTTAATTGTGCTGGGTCATTAAAAAAAGTATGTTTCTTGCATGTTCACACAGGCAAAAAAAAACACCTCACAACCTGCTGGATTGTACGATTTTTAAATCAAAATGCACATGAGCAACTGGACCAAACTTTGACCTACATGTAACTATTCCGCACCCATCCATTGACCGAGTGCTGAAGATACTGTAAGCATGCATTTTGCATGTTGGATATGAAAACTGATACAATTTACACTGTTCACACACACAAACACCACTTGCAAAAAGATACACCAAAAGTGTATTGCACATGATGATTTGAATCATACTTATTTTCATAAATAATCCGAACTACTATTTTCACGCACAAAACCGCCCCTCCCCCCCCCCCCCCCCCGAAAAAAAAAAATAAAAAATAATAAAAAAAAAAATAATGAATTGCAACCTAAATAATCATAACTATTTGGGCAGTGTGAATGGTACTAGCAATGAAAGCTGCTAACAAGGTCAAGCATGAAAACATCAAAACATGAAAACACATGCTATAAATAGAAAGATTTGGGTCAAAACATGGTCCTAGATGTAAACAAGTGTCTGGGTTTCCTATTAGCATATTTATTTGCATATTTGGGAGAATTTAATATACATTGTATGTATAAGGAGAAAAAGATCTTTGAATTTTATACATTTTTTATCCTTGGGGGCCCTCCAATTAGACTCCACTAGAAGCCAAATAGTAACATTTAAACAACTTGGGAACCCCTACCACTAAGAATGATTTCAACAAAGTTTGGTTGACATATAATTATTCAATTGGAAGAAAAAGACAAAAATGTTAATTTCTCTTGGAAGTCCCCCCCCCCCCCCCCCTCCCAACATATTACCCCCACAGAACCCCTCAGGGGCCATCGAAAGAAATGTCATGAACTTTCATTCTTTTTCAAAAGAGGCATCTATAAACCAAATATCAGGTCTTTAATACTTCTGTATCTTGAAAAGAAGGATGTTTAAAAATGTACATATTTTTACACTAGGTGCCCTCCCCTAGGGCCCCCTTGGCAGTCACATCCACCATTTTAGCAACTTTTGTTCCTCTACCCCTAAGGATGTCAAGTTTGGTTAGAATCCAATCATTGGTTCTTGAGAAGAAGATGAAAATGCATATTTCCTATGGTAGGGCCTCAAAAATATTGTTACCCCACAGGTCCCTTATGGTGCCACCCACAAAAATCTTGTGAACAATTTTCATTCTTCATCAATAGAGGCATCTAAATGTGAAATATCAGGTCTGTCATACTTTTAGATCTTGAGAAGAAGATTTTTAAAATTTACATATTTTTTACACTCAGTCCCCTCCCCCAGGGCCCCCTGGGGGCTACGCCCACCATTATAGCACATTTTGTTCCTCTACCCCTAAGGATGATTCCTGTCAAGTTTGGTTGGAATCCAATCATTGGTTCTTGAGAAGAAGATAAAAATGCATATTTCCTATGGTAGGGCCCCCCAAAAAATGTTACCCCCACAGGGCCCTTATGGGGCCACCCAAAAACATCTTGTGAACAACTTTCATTCTTCATCAATAGAGGCATCTACATATGAAATATCAGGTCTGTCATACTTCTGGATCTTGAGAAGAAGATGTTTAAAATTTACATATTTTTTACACTTGGTGCCCTCCTCCAGGGCCCCCCTGGGGGCCACGCCCACCATTTTAGCAACTTTGGTTCCTCTACCCCTAAAGATGATTCCTGCCATGTTTGGTTGGAATCTAATCATTGATTCTGGAGAAGAAGATGAAAATGTATATTTCCTATGGTAGGACCCCCCAAAAAACTGTTACGCCCACAGGACCCCTATGGGGCCACCCACAAAAATCTTGTGAACAACTTTCATTCTTCATCAATAGAGGCATCTAAATATGAAATATCAGGTCTGTCATACTTCTGGATCTTGAGAAGAAGATATTTAAAATTAACATATTTTTTACACTTGGTGCCCTCCCCCAGGGCCCCCCTGAGGGCCACGCCCACCATTTTAGCAACTTCGATTCCTCTACCCCTAAGGATGATTCCTGCCATGTTTGGTTGGAATCTAATCATTGGTTCTGGAGAAGAAGATGAAAATGTATATTTCCTATGGTAGGGCCCCCAAAAAAACTGTTACGCCCACAGGGCCCTTGTGGGGCCACCCACAAAAATCTTGTGAACAACTTTCATTCTTCATCAATAGAGGCATCTACATATGAAATATCAGGTCTGTCATACTTCTGGATCTTGAGAAGAAGATGTTTAAAATTTACATATTTTTTACACTTGGGGCCCTCCTCCAGGGCCCCCCTGGGGGCCACGCCCACCATTTTAGCAACTTTGGTTCCTCTACCCCTAAAGATGATTCCTGCCATGTTTGGTTGGAATCTAATCATTGATTCTGGAGAAGAAGATGAAAATGTATATTTCCTATGGTAGGGCCCCCAAAAAAACTGTTACGCCCACAGGGCCCTTATGGGACCACCCACAAAAATCTTGTGAACAACTTTCATTCTTCATCAATAGAGGCATCTAAATATGAAATATCAGGTCTGTCATACTTCTGGATCTTGAGAAGAAGATGTTTAAAATTTACATATTTTTTACATTTGGTGCCCTCCCCCAGGGCCCCCCTGGGGGCCACGCCCACCATTTTAGCAACTTTGGTTCCTCTACCCCTAAATATGATTCCTGCCAAGTTTGGTTGGAATCCGATCATTGGTTCTGGAGAAGAAGATGAAAATGTAAAAAGTTTACGGACGACGGACGACGCACGACGGACGACGGACGACGGACGACGGACAAAAAGCGATCACAATAGCTCTCTTGAGCCTTTGGCTCAGGTGAGCTAAAAAGCTTCCCATGTGGTGCTTATAGTTGTCCCTAATCTGAACAAAACCTTTGAAAAAGGATCATTGATTTCTGGCACTCCTCTCTTCACAAAGCCTGGCTTTAGATAAAGATCTGCTTATCATACATCTATTGATCTGTTTCTGAAAAGAGAATTGTGTAACTGTTCTCTACCCCCCCCCCCCCCCCCCCCCCCCCCCCCGCTTGCTCACTTTCCTTTTTATTTGGTTTGGCTTTGTGAATAAGGGTGCTGGGGTGGGGTGGGGGTAGGGTTTCCTGTATTGCTCGGGTAAGCTTGAACATATAAGGGGTCTACAGACAGTTGTCTACAATGAAACAGAAAGCTAGCAACAAGGTGTGACTGCATGAGCCATTTTCATGCGGGCAAACTTGAAAAGCAGCCTCAAACAATTAAAATTAAAATTTGTTTTCCCTTTCTACAGCTAGTCTTATGCAATCTTCCAACATTTTGAACATGGTCAAAACAGTGGAACGGATCCAGTCTCGAATCTTGTTGCTGCAATGCTAGTTATCCAAACCTACATTGTGTTTCATGCCATGAAAACTATAGTCCCCCTGTGGACTCCTTTGCTCTTAAAGGGATCTAGTAACTTTGTTGACAAGTGCAAAAAGTGATGTGTGGTTAATAAAATGTGTATTGGTGTGATCTGATAATGATATGTCCAGAAAGTAATGTGTGAAAATTTCAAGTTAATTGGATGTTATTTGGCCAAGAAAAGAGCAAAAATGCAAAGTGATATTCAATTACTCATTGCACTTACTTTGTACACAACTGAAAAGATCCCGTAGATAATTTCATATCCGAACACTTCAATCGTAAATTTCTTTTGAACGAAAAACCTGTCCCATGCTTTTATTTTTAATACAAATAAAACAAGGTATAAGGAACCCGCTAGAATTCCAATTGGATTTGGAGGATTTGGACAATGTTTAAGTCCCTTTAAACCCCTGTTTCATACAAGACTGTCATACTGTTAACTGCATTGTATTTCACGTCATGTTGGAATAGACTGAATTGAATTGAATTGAATTGAACTGAACATATTGACGTAAGCAGATGGGGGAGAACAAACAATAATTCTTAGAAAAACTTTTAAATACCAACCTCCTTATCCCACGTCACAAAGAAATCCTTGTAGCCGCAGATGTACTCATGTCGTAAGTCCTGCAGGGCCATGGCCTGTAGGAGAAATTCAACAAATCATATCTCAACACTATAATGATAACAAAAACAACAACAATGATAACCATTATATAACATAAATAATGGTAATAATAACATTATCATCATAATCATAATGCAAAATATTACATCTCAAATGATCACTTTAATACTGTACTAGGTCAAAAGTTATGGGAATTAGTATGTTTTCAACTTTCAATGTAATATAATCAATACTTTGATGTTATGAACTTCTATAAAGGACCATTTGAAACCCTGGCCCTATCATAACACACACACACATATAAAAACACAAAAACGGAAGATGAAAATTGGAAAAATGTATGTTACAAAATCTTTTCCAGACATCTGATTGTCATCGATTCACCAGCACATACATTCTTCTCCGTAGATTGCTACACAAGTATTTTCTGGACCAGTAAATGAATCGGTTAACAATTTGAAATAATCATTACTCTATTGTACCTTCTCCATGGTTGGCCATGTTATTGATTTCTGAATAAAATGGGAGTATTTGTGGGATTAATGGGTTAAAGGTACACTTGAGTATTGGTACTTACTGAACAAAAATTTGCAAGGGTTTTGGTTGGTTTTAATTATTCCATTTGAAAGTTCATTGAATAAAACATGTGAAATGAGAATCATTCCCTTTCAAATGCTTTTATAGTTGTAAAATTTGATTTCTAAATATTTGATTTATATATCGTCTAGCCAAACGATATATTGACTCTTAAGAAAATACATAAAATGCTTAAATACACTTCTTTCAAAAAGATTTCAAAATAGGTTTTTAAATATTTTTTGATGATATCTCTATTTAATCATGATTTTAACAAAACATCACATGCACAATTTTGCATGAAAAATGGTTGAAACCCGAATGTTTGTAGAGAGTGCCCTCTTGAGTTTTAATGGCTCTTTTTGAATGATAACAGGCTTTCTTCATGCATGCATGTTTCATGCATTATTTGATGTAAATAGTAAAGGTTCATTTGTATTGTTTAGATGTGAATGTAAAATCATATTCTATATAATTATGTTAACATGCAGATTATTTTATGTACTGATTTTTTTATTGTTTGTAAAAAGCAATGGAGAACATAAATATCATTAAAAAAAAAAACATTCTATATAATTGTGTTAACATGCAGATTATTTTATGTACTGATTTTGTTATTGTTTGTTATTATTATTTTGTAATTGTTTGTAAAAAGCAATGTAGAAAATAAATATCATTGAAAAAAAAAAAGGCTTTTTACGGTAGTCGTTTGTTATTGTGTATATATATACCTTTCGAGCATGGTGAAATTATAACTATTAATAGTTTGTAATGTAATGGTGCAGGTTTGGTTACTAAAATTCAGTTTGACCAAAACTCAACTATCTCTTTAAAATGTGAAATAACATGATCATTTTTATTACTAGTTGTATGTTGTATCTTTCATAAAGTTAGCCAGATCATTGATTTCTTTATATATACTTCATTCAGTACACGTACATTGGGAAATCAATTAAGATCAGAGAGGGAAAAATTAAAAATAGCACCTTTTCGCTTGTAAATATTGGGGTCAAAGTCCCCTATGATGGAGGCAGCTGCCACACGACTGCCCGCCACTATCTCAACAAATATCTTTGGTTGCCAAGCAACCACTAGCTTACAGCCCTGGCAACATCAGAATTTGTCTGTAACATATTGGCTGTGGAAGTAATGATATCTCCTATTTGAAGTCTAAAAGCCCAAACACCCACACCATATTTTAATTATATGATTCAATATTTATGAAATCCTGCGGTTGTTTCACCAAGGATTTGTGTACAGTGGAAAATATAATCTACATTGTAAGTACTAGGGGAAAAAAAATTAAACAAGAGTTAATATAAATTCAGGGCTAGAAATTAGCAGCGGCCTACATTCCCGGGGCAACTAAAGATTGGTGTTGGGTCACCACAATTTTACTTACATGTATTTGCCAAATTGTACTTGCGAGCACAAATGGGTGACAATACATACCAGACTTTTTAATGCTTTGCGTTATTTTAATATGGCCACTGGATTTGGGTATCCCTGAATACTAACATTTAAAAAAAAGGAACAAAGGTACTTTGTACTTGCCCTATAGATGATTTTAATTCAATTTTGTAATTTGGAGGGGAATTGTATTCAATTGTATTTTCACCATGGCAACTCCATATGGCACTCAACACTTCACATCTAGCCATGTTCAATGAAATGTCAATGTGGGAAAAACCCAAATTTACTTACTTCTTTGAAAGCCGTGGTGGCCTCTGTCTCATCTGTGCATTCAACCTGAAATTGAAAAGAGGAACAAATCTTGAATTCATAGATTTCTTAACAAATTGTTAGTATTCTTATTTTTAAAGTGATCTAAAACTAAAGATTTTTCCAACAATTTAAAACCATGCAAACTGTTGCTTTCATAGACTATGGAATAATCTCTGAAAGTGAGAGCATAATCAGGCAAGAAACAAGCAAACTATAGCTCTTTAAAGATGTCCATTTATTTCTATGGGGCACTCAAGTTGGCAAGGCACTCTGATAAGTTTGTAGACTGTACTTCCCATATTATGTTTTGTACATACCGTAGCTAAACCAGTAACGGATCATCCACCAACATTGATGCACAAAGACATGACTATTAAGTCCGAGCTAGGCTCCAGACATACCACCGAACCTTGTTTTTTGATACTACGTTTTTTGATGGTTTCTTGATAATTCGAGGGTGCTGATTCCAAATCCGATGAGTGCCAGATGTGAAACCTTGAGCGTTTTTTTTTTTTGTTAACGCGAAAATCCAAAATGGCCGCCAAAACATGGAAATTTGCCTCTTTTGGCCCCCCCAGAATGATATAATCTCAACTTAAACGCCATTCTACACAAATAAATCAAATTAAATTTTGTTCCTCGAGTTAAAGGGATAGTTGAGTTCTGGTAAGGAGAGTACAGTTTTAGTGAAACTGAATTTTAGTAACCAAAACCTGCATCATTACATTACAAACTAATAGGTCTAACTAGAAAGGAACACAAAATTACAAATGACGTAGTAAAGATCATGTTATCATTCAAAAAGAGCCGTTAAAACGTAAGAGGGCGCTCTCTAAACACTCATCGGTTCCAACCATTTTGAATAAAATATTGTGCATGTGATGCTTTGTTGAAATAGTGATTAGATAGAGAAATAACCAACAACTATTTAAATACCTATTTTGTAACTTTTTTGAAAAGAGGAAGCATTTTTTTGAATTTTTAACGGCTGGTTCAAAATTCTCTAATAAACCCGGGGCCCCGGGTTTATTACAAATTGTTATATTTATGGATATTTCAGCCGTTTCTGAACCGATTTTGATCAAACAAAGAGGATTTTATTGTTTAAATATTATGCTCTTTCAAATTTTACACTCAGTTTTTCATTACCTCACAAAGCAATTAAGTAGTCTAGCGCCCTCTCTACCAAAACTCAACTTTCCCTTTAACTTACAGTATAATAAAACTGAATATATGCTAAGAGCTGCTTATTATTGTGTTTAGGGCACAATTAACATTCAAAATGGCCACCAAATCCATTTTATGTACAATATGAATGGGTATTTCAATGTACAAATGGAATCGAAATACAAAGTAGGCCCAATTTTCCCCATATGGCGGAATAAATTGTATTTTCAATTTAGTTAAGATTATTTTGTCATGCTGATTCTAAATCTGAAGAGTGCCAATCACGAAACCATGAGTTTTTTCTTTAAAATGCAAAAATTCAAAATGGCCACCAAAGAGGGAAATTTGCATCTTTTAGAGCCCACCAGAATGATATAACCTCAATTTAAAAAAAAATTTGCACAAATGTATTGAATTGGATTTTGTTCTTTAAGTTAATTATTATTCTAATGAAACTGCATATTTGCTAAAAGCTGTTTATATATTGTGTAAAGGGCACAATTTAAATTCAAAATGGCTGCCAAACCCATGTTTATGTACGGTATGAATTGGTAACAATATACACATGGAATCATTAGTACACAAAATAGGCCAAGTCTCCCTATTGTGGAATAAATATAGATTTCTATTGATCCAAGATTGTTTTGTTATGCTGATTCTAAAACTGAAGAGTGAAGAGTGCTAATCACAAAATTTATTATGTTTTTGTCAATTGAAAAAATCCAAAATGGCCACCATAACTATAAAATTTGACATTTTTTGACTTAAAAATCATAGAATTCTAAATTTTAGGACAAATTTACTAGGATACATCGATAACTTATTTGTTGACATATATTAGCTTTTTGGTGGTTTCTAGTCAACTGATTTTACGTAAGTAACTTTTACTGCGGACTTAGTGTTCTTGGCTCTCAAGGCAGAGTGAATGGTTCGCGTCTATCGCTAGAATGCCGACAGTGAACATGACAATAATAATGTCAAAAAGGCCATGAAAGCGATAGATTTGTCGATCTAGCATGACCCATGACTAAAACTTTTAAAAGAAGTAAAGAACCAATGCTCTATATTGCATTAGTTTATTTTGTCATGCATGCAAAGTTGTGGGTATGCTTTGATAGAGAATGCCAAGTCATCTGTTGTGTTGTCCCTCTGTATGACACATTTATATATTACACATGAGTGATAATTCCATTCCGACAGCCATATATGTGAAGATCTCTGGATTTAGCTTTGAAAATTCAACTAACTATATATCAGGCTACCAAATATGGCCCGTGCTGTAATAATATGGCCCCCTGTTTATCAGCTGATTAAGCGCATTAACAAAGAGAATTTTGCACAGTGAACTTCATTTGCTTATCTATTTTCCATTGTGGTTAAGCGTAATAAGACTCATCGCGCAAGCAAAAACCATCTTCTGCGCGCTCATAGTCAAGTGTGTACAAATGAATGGGGATTTTTTTTTGCACAGGGGAATAAATGACATCGTTTCAGAATTGGCTCAGATTTGGCAGATTTGTCACGTTTATAAAAACGTTTTGTGGATAGATTAAATCTTCAGGATTTTAAGAACACTTTGATGGCACTTTCATTGGAAAAAGTTTTTTTTTCTTCAAAGAAAACAGACTTTTTAAAAAGGAGGGCCATATTATGGCACCCTTTTTCAATGTGATTTGTTTGCGCAGTGAAATGCAAATCGCCATTACGGGACAATTACGATCGCAGTCGACAGATAAGGTGTGGCATTATTTTGATCTTCATTTGAAGTTCAATCTTAACAAATTTTGTGTTTTTACTAACTTAGTTTGTCAGATATTGGTTGTTAAAAATTAGGGGGGCCATATTCGGACACTGCATCATACTATTCAAGGATGAAGTTGGTAGATGATCGATGAGTGAGTGATCTTGTGCATCAAGATAACGCTTGATTACTGGAACACACTCCCTTACTAACTGATATCAACTCAAAATTCAATGATATCTAACCAACCCTCGAAATTAACTTTTTTTGCTGGTGGCCCGATCGGGCAAGTAGAATTGGTATTTATCCAATATTGGTGGCCCGAAACAGAAATTTGGTGGCCCGAAAAAACAAGGAAAAACAAAAGAAAACAGTGACCGGTAATCATAGCTTTTCATAAGAATTAATTAATGAAAATAACATCTAACATCACCACCCTGATCAAAAATCCGTAAAGGAATATATAAACCCAACATTGAATCAGTAAAGTGTAATTTTGGAGTGATGAAATGATACAATTTCAGCCCTTTCTCTGTGCGATTTTGTCAAAGTCTTGTTCAAATCAAAGTTGAAATTATGCACATAACAACATTCATGGGACTGTACTGGAACTATTTCACAAAATCGGCATGAAACATCTACAAAATCTGTACTACCTTATTATGAGTCCTATATTTGAAGTTCTTTCAAATTATGTGATGCTTTGAAAGATAATAAGGCCTTTCTGGCTTTCTTGCCCATACAAATTCGCGCAAATTGGACTGAACTGAAGACAAGTCAATGCATAGTAATGTTGCAGAGTTATGGCTGTGGAGTGTGGCTATGCAAATTGCTGTATTAAGCTGATGTACATACCGTCCCCATGTATATTACATGGGGCCGGTCCAACATGTGTACACTTCTACTTCTACTCAGTCAGCACTATTAAAAGTCAGTCTTTCTCTTTGTTGTTTGTCTCTCCAAGACGTCATAATTTTCATAGGGACCTCCAGAACGAGATGAATTTTTCTGTCTAATAATCACGCACATGTCGGCAGTATCCAGATTATCGCCATTAGCAGATTTGCGCTCGCTATTTTGCTGATTTTTTCCACTGATTTCCTTTGTTTTTTATGCCTGGTTTCGGCGACGTTTGAAATGTCAAATTTTCAGATTTACATTTTGAAATCTTACTGGCCCAATCGGGCCACTAAAATAGAGCAATTGTGATTTTTTGGTGGCCCGACAGAGATTTTTGGTGGCCCCGGGCCATCGGGCCTATGCTAATTTCGAGCGTTGTCTAAACAAAAATTCAATAGCCACAAGCTTGATTGAAGTGGTCAAGATACGAACACATAGAGTTGTGTACCGGTGCGCGAGCAGCATTAAATTGAAAATAATTTCCCAACCAGTCGGTCGAATCACACACAACCAGTTCGGTGCCCCATAACATAAAGATTCACGATTAACCGTACATGTATGACCATGTCAACTGACCGTATGAGTATGACTGATTAATTTATTGTACGATCAATTAATAAATCGTATGATAATCATGAGTCTTAAAGTGATGCCTGTATTCTGTAACGTGTCTAACTCCACAAAAAATACTTGGAGCTTCCTCGTTTCTCTTCTGCCGTGTTGTTTAGCTTATGGTAAGAGAAGAATTAATAGGGTTAGATTTTTTCAAATGTCTCTTTAGTATGAAGATATTTATCATTGAAAATCATTATTTCAAAAGCGTTGCTTACGCTTTTGATAAAAAAGTACAATTGCCGTAGCTGAACACGTCCGGCCAGCGAGCGTGGGAAACCTTCCCGACCCGACTGTTCAGCCGAGCACGCGCAAATTCCATGAATTCTGTACCGTCTGTATACACCGGTGCGGATATCGTCAAGATCAAACGGATGATTATTATTGCGACAAATCTACGGCAGGCCATCACTCATCAGTACTCGATGATAAAATATGAACTCAATATTCGTTTTTTTTACTAGGTAAACAGTGTTCGTTTTCTTTCAAACTTTCACAAATCTTTCAATTGTATTTTACAATGATATTGATATCTAGGATTGAAGTCTCAAATGTCATTTTGTGCAAAATCTGACACTTTACAGGGATCACTTTATATGTTACAGGGCCCAGGTCATCGATTACTCATTTACTGATTTTATGAGACGCAAGCCAAGGCAGCTTATTATATCAATAAAGATATGATCCCAGATATTACATGCAACACTTAGACTTAGTCTATAGACTATAGTAAGCAAAGGTAACTAAATTTCCATT